>JABUQX010093710.1:7500-20000 GCA_015478945.1 Trachelipus rathkii | reverse complement strand
TTCCGACACACTGCCGTTTAACCTTCCACTAGAGCTGACTCTTGCTCAAACCTTTGCTTCTAATTTCACCTTATTTTTTTTTTATTTTTTCCTTTTTTTTCTTTCTCTACCTCCCTCAAACATATTTATGCTAATATGTGATTTCTTTAAGGTTGTTATTTCTGCCTCTTATCTTAATAATTAAAGACGTTACAGTATGATGGTATTCCTCCTGTGGTCTCAAAACTTGTGCTTTCAGGGGAAGATCCAATATTGGGCACGGGCTGAGCCCATTTTTCACCCCCCTTAAAATGGACATAAAATTCGGAATTTTCAGCCGATTTTGACCATATAAACACCAAAATGTAGCTTCTTTTGCCCTCTATAGCGTCGTTTTAGAGTGTTTTTCTGTGTCTGTAGTAGGGATGTACCGGAACCAGAATTTTTGGTTCCGGCCGGAACCGGAAAACTTTCCGGAACCTTGGAAAAGTTTCGGCCGGAACCGGAACTTTTTGACTTGAGCCACACCTTACATATTCTACTTATATCTTGTCTGATAACAATTGGAGTCTCTCTAGAAGTATCTGGCATCTTGTCATATCCATACTGTGAGGTCTTTGTTCTTTCTGTAAGCCATAATTTGGATAAGCGGATCAATAAATTTATTAAGTAAAAAAGGAATATACTATATAAAGTTCTACGGGTCTTCAAAGTTAAAAGCTTTTTTCAGTTCCTGGTAACGTGTTGAGGATAAGATATGACGTTTAACTCCACAACATGGGAGCAACTTATTTTCCTACACCACATTTCAAAATTCAAATAAGTTCAATTTTAAGTAAGAAAATTAGGATCTTATTTTTAAAATTTTAAATTTTTGCTTAAACAGTTTAGTTAATATTTTGTTTTGTAGTAGTTTCTACTTTAAATTTAATTTCTTTTAATAATAATAATAATAATAATAATAATAATAATAATAATAATAATAATAATAATAATAATAATAATATAATAATAATAATAATAAAAATAATAATAATAATAATAATAATAATAATAATAATAATAATAATAATAATAATAATAATATATGATAATAATATAATAATAATATTAATAATAATAATAATAATTAATAATAATAAAATAATAATATAATAATAATGAATAATAATAATAATAAAATAATAATACCCTGAACAAATTTTATTTATCCCCGTCTAGATTCGAGAGCAGGATTGGCACAAAAAGATTCAAAATTTTTAAGTTCTTCATTTTTTTACGTTACTTATCTTTATAAAAAAATAATTTTTATTTTTATCATTTTTTAAGGTCATATTTTTTTTCTCATAATAATTAAATCCTAACTATTACTGTATATAGGCCTATATGATAAGTATTTTCCATCTACTAAATAAGTAAATTCATCAATTGTTTCAAGTCATTTTTAATAAAGAAATAAATAAAATTAGAGTAATCAGATATTATTACAGTATTAAAAAAAAACTATATATTTATATATATATATATATATATATATATAATTATATATTATATGATTATATAATATATATATATATATATATATATATTATATATATATATATATATATAATAGATTATATATATATATATATAGTATATATTATATATATATTTATATATAATATATATATATATATAATATAATATATATATATATATATATATATTATATATATATATATTATATTATATATTATTATATATATATACTATATATATATATATATTAAATATTATATTATAATATATATCAGAGGTGGGCACTTCCGCTCTTTAATCCCTAGTCCAGCTAGTCCGCTCCGAGCGACTACCAGAAAAAAGGTGGGACTAGCGGGGTGCGGAGTCGTCAGGAAATTTGCGGACTTGCACGTGCGGATCAAAAAAAGTTTCCGCTCTTTTGTTCCGCACCTTTTTTGAAAAATGAAAGTATAGTTTACTTATTAAAAATTCTTATTGGTTATAATAAAGAAATATTAATTTTTATTTTATTTTATAACTATTTTATACTTTAGTCTAAGACTTATTGTTTTTTTAATAATTAAATTTCCAAAACCAATCTCAACCTCCTTTTAATGGTACCCCATTTATATAAATAAATTAAATAAAGTTATTTTTTGTAGACTGCAATGGCTATTTATCCCATTCTATATTCTTTAAATTAATTATTATTTATTACTATTAATTACTAGGCAATATCTAAATCAATTATGTGTAAACCAAAATATATATTTTTTTTATATATATATTATATTAATATAATATATATATATATATTATATTTATATATATTATATATATATATAGTATATATACCGTATTATATATACTATATATATATATATATATACTTATAATATATATATATATTATATATATATAATTATAATAATTAGTATATATATATTATATATTATATATATATATATATTAATATATTGTAATATATACTTATATATATATATATATATATATATATATAATATATATATTATATATATATATATATTATATAAAAATGTGTTCATTTTATCTTTATATATCATATATATATATATATATATATATATATATATATATATATATATATATATATATATATATTATATAATATATATATAAATATTTCGATTATACATATATATATATATATATTATATATATATATATATATATATATATATATAATACAATATATAATATTATATATATATATATATATATATATATTATATTATATATATATATTATATATATATATATTATATATACATATAACATTATATATATATATTTAAAATATATATATTATATTATATATTATATATTATATATATTATTATTTAGTGAAGGTTGTGGGTTGTTGTTTGGGCTGGCTGTTGCGCTGTTTTGCATCTGGCTACTTCGAAGATTCCATTCAATTCTGGCATCAAGGTCGGCAGTTGTAGAATGTGTCGTTTTGGGAGCCATCCGACGACACACTCTATGTGAAGGATATCTTGAATAAAAGTATTGCCTTTTACTCGTTTATTTTAGGAAGCATTTAAGACCTCGGAACATAAATTCAACAACAAATTCGTCCCAACATGGGACCCAATCCACACAACCTGTTTCAAAACAAAGAATTTCGAAATAAATGAAATGTCCTAACAAATTACAGTACAATAATGCGGAGTTAAAATCATATATCAGAACTTTACAAAATTAAGAAATTGAATATATTTATAAAAGTATTATAAATATATTATAATTATAATTATAATTGTTGCACTCATTAACAAGGTAATTGCATATAATTATAATAAAATAATTAAATTTAATATTAATAAACCCAATTAAAACCACCTGTAAATGATTTTAAAATGAATGAAAATATAGAAATATTTCAAATGATCTTTTTTCACTTATCATACCTCAATTAATTTTGGATCACCGCTGTGATGTTACCAATAATATGTATTAAATTTAGAATGCCAATTTACCTTCACTAAACTTCAAGTAGAATCTTATGGAGCCATGGAAAATGATTTATGCACCCGCATAAATAAATATACTGCCTGTTTTTATATTTCAAAGGGAAAAAATATACATTATAATAAAAGTATGTGAAATGGTAAAAAGAATGTATGTACAACTATATATATATATATATATATATATATATATATATCTATATAGTATGTATATACACAAATGTTTTTATATAGATACACAAGGGTTTGGGTAGGTAAAAGTAACTTTGGGGAAGATATATTTTCTTGCTTCAGGCAAAAGACGCACTCTACCTTTCACTCTATTCTTTTCGTATCCAATTATACGATCAACTGCTTAGCCTGGTTCTAGCAAGACGAATGAAGTAGCTTCACTAAGATTTTGTGAGCCAACCTCGATATTTCCTATCGTGAGGGAACGGAAAATGCAAGGGGGAGTTTTGTTATGCATAGTTAACACGATCTATTTTGTACAGAGAACGTTCGAGAATGAAATTGTTTTGGTTTTGTACGAAGCTAACAAAACAAGGTTATCGTCTTGTGAAAGAGTTTTAAGTCTTAGTGGAAGAGGCTTTTAAGGGCATATATGCATTTTGTATGTAGTTTCTAGGCGAGGCTTGTTTGTTCAAATAAAATGTTTTCTTGTATGATTCAGAATGAATCGTGGAAAGAGAGTAAAGAAATGTTGGCTGTTGAAACTTGTAAAGATTTCATAAACATATTGCCACACATGTTGATTTCAAAAATATTGTTTTGTATTCAAAACTGAATTCGAATAAAGGACCCTTTAAGAAAGGAAATCTTTATCTGAAAGATTTGAATGAATCAACATGGGTGTGCATTCTGTTTAAAGAAGAGCACATATCTAGCATCCATCGAGATGGTAGTACTCGCATCTCCAGGATGAGGGACATGGTTGAGTTTACAGATTCTGGAACATGAAGAAAATTTACTGTCCAGAAAGGTTACATGCTTAACTATGATAGATAAAAGCAAAGGTAGGAAAACAAGATAAGTCTGGTGTCTGAGGTATAATATTTGCGGATGTGTAGTGTAGATCTAAAAATTTGGTAAGCGGATACCAGTGGTGCACGGTAGTCCGAACTATTTCTTATTCCTTACGGTCATTTTAAAACGCTTTTCTTTCTTAAGAATGTTGAAAGAGTTTTTTAAACTATTTTTATTAGAGGCGGTTTTAATTGTTACTTTACGTTGCTTTAACCTAATTTAAAATTAATCATGTAAATTAAAGCAAATGTTAATACTGTTAATATCGCGAAATTGATACTAACTACTCAAAAAAAATTAAAGCAAATGTTAATACTGTTAATATCGCGAAATTGATATCAACTACTTAAAAGAAAAATATTAGATCAATACTTAATAAAACAAAGTTAGTTTTCTAATAATTAAATGGTCGCCAGATTAATCAAATGATCGACTTTAAGATTAATCAAAACAAAACGGTAAACATTAAAGTTAATGGTTAGTTAAAACAAAGCAGTTACTGACTTAATTGTAAACTCGTAGCGGTGAATGCTAAGAATATTTTTTCTAAAAATTAAAAAAAATAAAACTAACTTGAAAAAAAAATTTTGAAGCTAAAAACTTCTTCTTAAAAATACTAGAAAATGAAGCTAAAAACTTCTTCTTAAAAATACTAGAAAATGAAGCTAAAAACTTCTTCTTAAAAATGCTAGAAAACTGTAAAACTAAACGAAGCTGTGCAAAAATTAATAAAGCTAGCTTATTTTCTTATTATTATTTATTTTTATTTTTATTTTTATATAAAAAAAGTTTTTTACTTTTTTATTTTTTATCCTATTTTTATTTTTAAAAATGGTTGTTCCCCCCTCTGAGTGAAACACATTTATGTTGTAAAAAAAAATAAAAAAAATAAGCGCGATTATAACTATGAAGCTAATGCGGACTAATCTTAGTAATATAAACAAAACTTATGCTTTAAATTCAAAACTAAATGCTTTTCGTTTCTTCCTTCGATGCTCAAAAGAAATTAAACGTTTGGCAAAAGTTTTCTCAATTGTAAAAACTAGGTTATTTTAAAATTAAAATTGATATTTTTTAAATATCAGGAGAGCAAAAAAAAAACGTGTTTCCAAATCTGGAAAGATTCTTATATTTCTATAAAACGTGTTCATCGGAACATCTTTGAAAGCTACTCTAAAAAAATAGATACTTTCACTAATCTAAAAGAGCAAAAAAAAATTAAAAAAAAAATGTTATCATCAAAAATCTGTTCACTGGACATCTTTTAAATCAAAAAATTTATATTAAAAAATTAAAAGAATGGAGCGGCTAACTATAAAAACATAGTAAACAACGTTATGGTACATCTGGCTACATTCGCAACGTAATCAACGACTGGCTTGGTTACTCTAGGATACTCAGGAAAAACACAGGGGAAAACATCATCCCAAAAACTGGTAACTTCCTTTAAAAGGACCTAACTTTCAAGCGCTATTACGCAACATCAGACATGATGAGATGAAATAACTTAAGTCTTTTCCGTTTGAAGACTCGGTTCGGTTACTACCTTAGAACGCTGTTATGTAACATCAAACATAATAAGATGTATTACGCAAGTCTTTTTACGAAGGATTGCATTCAACAGAGCTATGATTTACTTTTAGTTATCGGTTCCCTTTTCAATTCAATAATAAAATTAAAAAACGATAGATGCCGCTCGAAACGGGCTTCCTGTTTCTTCCGACAGTTTCGGAGCAAAATTTAAACCTATATCTAAAACTGACTGAAAATCATATCAAACATGGGTATACGCATCCTGAAACATCCAGAGACCCGCTTGATTGTTTCAAAGTTTTTAAGGGGAAAATACCGGGGAAACTTTCGGCCCACGAGTAATTAACTTCCCTTAAAAGGACCTGATCATCAGAGCGTCGTTAGGTAACATCTGTCTAATGAGATGAACTAACTCAAGTCTCTTTTACGGAGGATTACGCTTACCTTCCTATGATTTTAAACATATATATATATATATATATATATATATATATATATATATATATATATATATATATATATATATATATATATATATATATATATATATATATATATATATATTATATATATACTATATAATATATATATATATATATCTGGCTAAAAAATTCGTGGCTTATCCACTCTTAATCTAAATTTTCTTGTTATTATCAACAAGGGTGCTTTGAGGAATGGGCATGTCGGCTGTTGGTTACTTTTAAACGCTATTTTCCTCCCTATTACAATCCAAAACCGAAAATGATCAATGGATAATTCTGTCGGCTGAAAATTGGTTCGAAATTGCCAAAAAATTTGCTTACAGAAATTTGTGGCTTTTCACTTAAACTGTTAGCTGTTCTGGGCCGAGCTTCTTGCTTACAAGCACGGTTATCCAGATATGTGTTCGCGCACACATACTTACATACTGTTATATATATATATATATATATTATATATATTAATATATATATATATATATATTATATATATAAATATATATATATATATACATATTATATATATATTCTTAATGAAATCGAACTCTGGGGTCGGCAAAATTGCTTACATAGTTCGATTCTTCTTCGTCTTCTTCTTCCTCTTCCTCCTCGCTAGGATCTGTATCCAGCGTTTGTTCTCGGGTCATATAAACTCTCGTAGTTCTTTTCGCGTGAGGTTCGTATTCCTCTTTATTGCTGGAGGAAGTCTTGTGACTTTTCCGGTCCCCTTCTTTTGCTTTCAAGTTCCTTTCGAAATCTTCCGCACTGTTAAAGGGAATTACCATTTGATCTACGTCGGGGTTAGGTCTCCACGGAGGTGCATCCTTACAAGCGGCGGTTGTTTTTCTTCGGTGAGGCTTCCTACAATAACGGCAGTATGGGGAATTCCACTTGCATGTCTTTCCGGAGTGTCCCACGCATTCGCATTCAAAACACCAGTCGTGTTTCCTTAGCTCTTCTTCGGACAACCTCTTAAAAACTCCTCCGTTTTTTCGGGAAACAAATTCCGTCTTGGCTTCTTTCTTTTCTTTAGCCTCATATTTCGGTCTGTAGGAGGATCTCTTCGATCTCCTTTGAGAATTACCATTCTCAGTCGTTCTTTGGCCTTCTGGCTCACCTCTGGCCATAAACACTTTAGTAGTTCTATTCTCTGTCTGTCTTTTTTGATTAACTTTAAATAAAGCTCCTCTGGAAATTTGTGCAAACCTCTCTAATAGCTCTACTATGCTTATGTTTGCATCAAAAACTTTCAAAATTTTTTCCCGTAGTCTTTCACCATCTCTCCTATCTCTCACATTCTCTAATACTTTGGTAGTTACCATGATATTTATGTGCTTAGAAGTAAAGCCTGCTGTGGCGTCAATCTCGCAGAGTTTCACTTGATACTTCCATAAGGTGTTTTTTAATTTTAAAACAAAAGCAGTAAATGTCATGTCTTTGTCTCTCTGATAAGACATAAACTCCAAGAGAAGATCAAAAATCGTGTCTTTGTTGTCTGGTTGTAAGAAGATGCGTAACTGCAAGAGGAAATCTTCTAACCTTATGCAACCAGACAGAGTCGGATCGTGTAAGAGATAGTCTCTGGCTTCGGATTCGAGTTTGCTAGATATCATCGACTTTGCGAAGGATATTTTCCGCTTTTCTGTTAACGGGCCTAGCATGCCTAATCTCTCATGTAGCGTTGAAACGTATTCATTAAAGCTAATTCCTTGCCAAACCTTTGTATTCAGATTTAAACCAAACAGTTTGAGATCCTCCGGAATCTCGGGAAAGGCTGTACTAAATAGGTTTGACTGGTATAGGGGGGCTGGGTCGGACTGAGATGCTGCATTATACCTTAACCCTGCTTCCTGGGGTGGATGGGTGCCTTGACCCTGTCTGCTCTGTCCTGGAGAGGCATACATCTGTGCTTGATGTCCACCAGACCATCCCCAAGGGACGTTCCCTTGCTGTGGCTGCGTCGTCGTGTGCTCGGTGGGAGCGGGGCCCTGTCCCCAAATCTGGTTAGGGTCGAATGATCGACTGTCAAAACCTGGCTGAGTCATGGGAGAGTTTACTGTGCTTTCCCATGTGTTCCTATTTAAATTACGGACGTAATAATTACCCTCACCGCTCCAATTTGCCTGAGACCTTCGGTGAGTCGTGTCAGGTTCTGTACCTGGCCTTGCTGATGGGTTTATTGTGTTGTCTGAAAGAACTGATTGCTGAGAAAATCTTTGATCAATGTCCCTCCGGGCAGTCTCTTCTGCTCGAGGATTGGGTTTTAAAGAGAAATTAGGTGCAAGGCTGAGTCTAGGGGGTACCTCTCCTGGAGGGAGCTGTCCCCTCTGTTTATTTTTCACTGATTCTTCTTGTCTTTGCTTCCGAATTAGTTCGGCTTCTTCTTCATCACCTTCGAAATCTCCTTTATTCTCTTCTCTATCTCTAATCACTTCTTCATCATCTGAAGTAGGCTTCGTCGCCATCTTATCTCAAAGGACAAACAATTCTTTTAGAGACAACCAAAAAAAACTATCGCTAAAATGAAGTTAATTAAAGTTAAAACGCCACCAACAAAAATCACTATTTAGTTATTATTACGCTCGTCTTAAAATGAACACAAAATTGTTTAATGGTTAAGTTAAAAAACATAAGCTACGTAAGCTTCTCGAATTAGTTTTTTATTTTCTTTTCCTTAAAACCATATAAAAACACTGATTAAAAATGTTAATCATAAAACAGAAGACACTTAGTCTTGTTCGATTTGCCAAACTTTCTAATAAAGACACTGTAGTCTCGTTGACTATATATATATATATATATATATATATATATATAATAATATATATATATATATATATATATATATATATATATATTAATATATTTATATATATATATATATAATATATATATATATATATATATAATATATATTATATATATATATATATATATATATATTATATATAATATATATATATTATATAATATATTATATATCTCTGTATGGGTATATATTATATGTTTGCTTTTAAAAAAACGCTGTGTCTCGCTTGACTTATATATATATAAGCTTGCTTTAAAAAACACTGCTCAGTCTCGAGTTGACTGTATATATATATGCTTGCTTTTTAAAAAAAACACTGCAGTCTCGTTGACTGTATATATATAAGCTTGCTTTAAAAAAAAACTGCAGTCTCGTTGACTGTATATATAATATAATATATATATAAGCTTGCTTTAAAAAACACTGCAGTGTTCGTTGACTATTTATATATATAAGCTGGCTTACGAAAAGAAAATTTTTTTTATCTTTTTTAAAAAAAAACTTCTTATTTCCCCAAAAAGCTAATAAACGTTCCCCTATATATATATATAATATGATAATCTCGTATATATATATATATATATATAGTATATATATATATATATATATTATTATATATAGTATATATATATATTATATATATATATATAATATGCGCTGGCTTAAAATATATGCCTATATATTTATAATTGCTTATTTCTTAAACGCCACTTTGAACGTGAAATAAAATTTTCTAAACGGAGAGAAAATAGTAATGACAATATCTATAGACTATCTATAATCTCTTCATCTCTATCTTTCTCTCGTTCTCTACGTTTACGTTTGACCTTCAGATGTGTGCTATAAGCTTCTATACGCATGCGCGAGTGGGTATGGGTGTGTGTGTGTGTGTGTTTTTATGCGTAACTTTCGTTCAATCGTCTGCTTGCTCAATTCTCTCTCTTTTCCTCTCTTATTCTCTTTCCGAAGAAGAGGGTAAACAGAGTTTGGAAAATCAATTATCTTTCTATATCAATAATTGTTTTACGCACTTAACCTGGGTTTACCTTCGATTAAATTGATAAGACTTATATATATATATATATATAATATATATATTATTTTTTATTGAGTGAATTATTTAGTACTTTACTAAGTTTTAGGAGAATGGTTTAATTGAAGAAAGGTTTGAGAAAGGGGTAACACAGTTTGGAAAAATCAAATAATTTGATAAGACTTACTGCTACCCGTTACAACTTAAAAAATTAGCACGTACACACTATTTTGATCCAACTCTGACAATATACCCACACTTTAGAATATGTATATATAAAATATATGCTTAAATACCCTTTAAAATTACACACTCGATGAATGAATGGCCATTAGTGAAAAATTCCTTAAACTATAAATATTTTTACCTGGCATAAAATTTACATGCAAAAAATATTTATGAATGTTTTATAATAATAATAATATTCATATTATAATTATATTTTTACTGTTAGCGGTTGTACAACCTTAAATAGCTTTTTATATTTTTTGGGGAAGGGGGGGGGTAAGAAATTTTTTTCTTTTCGATATTATGGAGAACCCTTTTCTCCCGACTTGGCTGGGAGCTTCCTTGGTGAAGCTGTTGGTGGTGAGAGAGGCCTTCTCTCTACCGTTGACTGCTTGCTGAGTAATGGGAGAGACTGTCTCTCGACCGTTGACTGCTTAGCTGGGGAAAACTCTTCCCTTAAAAATTAAAAAACTTGTTTTTTAATTAGAAAGTCTTACTTGTATACCTTTTTTCCATGTATTGGCTCCTTAGTGAAGGTTGTGGGTTGTTGTTTGGGCTGGCTGTTGCGCTGTTTGCATCTGGCTACTTCGAAGATTCCATTCAATTCTGGCATTCAGGTTGCCAATTGTAGAATGTGTCGTTTTGGGAGCCATCCGACGACACACTCTATGTGAAGGATATCTTGAATAAAAGTATTGCCTTTTACTCGTTTATTTTAGGAAGCATTTAAGACCTCGGAACATAAATTCAACAACAAATTCGTCCCAACATGGGACCCAATCCACACAACCTGTTTCAAAACAAAGAATTTCGAAATAAATGAAATGTCCTAACAAATTACAGTACAATAATGCGGAGTTAAAAATCATGTATCAGAACTTTACAAAATTAAGAAATTGAATATATTTATAAAAGTAATATAATAAAATATATATAATTATAAAATTGTTGCACTCATTAACAAGGTAATTGCAATATAATTATTAATAAAATAATTAATTTAATATATAAAACCAATTAAAACCACTTTGTATTTATTATAAAAATGAATGAAAATATAGAAATATTTCAAATGATCTTTTTTCACTTATCATAACCTCAATTAAATTTTGGATCACCGCTGTGATGTTACCAATAATATGTATTAAATTTAGAATGCCAATTTACCTTCACTAAACTTCAAGTAGAATCTTATGGAGCCATGGAAAATGATTTATGCACCCGCATAAATAAATATACTGCCTGTTTTTATATTTCAAAGGGAAAAAATATACATTATAATAAAAGTATGTGAAATGGTAAAAAAGAATGTATGTACAACTATATATATATATATATATAATATATCTATATAGTATGTATATACACAAATGTTTTTATATAGATACACAGGGGTTTGGGTAGGTAAAAGTAACTTTGGGGAAGATATATTTCTTGCTTTGGGCAAAAGATGCTCTACCTTTCACTCTATTCTTTTCGTATCCAATTATACGATCAACTGCTTAGCCTGGTTCTAGCAAGACGAATGAAGTAGCTTCACTAAGATTTTGTGAGCTAACCTCGATATTTTCCTATCGTGAGGGAATGGAAAATGCAAGGGGGAGTTTTGTTATGCATAGTTAACACGATCTATTTTGTACAGAGAACGTTCGAGAATGAAATTGTTTTGGTTTTGTACGAAGCTAACAAAACAAGGTTATCGTCTTGTGAAAGAGTTTTAAGTCTTAGTGGAAGAGGCTTTTAAGGGCATATATGCATTTTGTATGTAGTTTCTAGGCGAGGCTTGTTTGTTCAAATAAAAATGTTTTCTTGTATGATTCAGAATTGAAATCGTGGGAAGAGAGTAAAGAATGTGGTCTGTTGAAACTTGTAAAGATTTCATAAACATATTGCCACACATG
>JABUQX010093709.1:0-20000 GCA_015478945.1 Trachelipus rathkii | reverse complement strand
AAAAGTGTAAAAGCAAAGTGTTAAAGCATAGTGTAATATTAAAGTGTAAAAGCTGTGTAAGCGCTAAGTGTAAAAGCTAAATGTAAAAGCTAAGTGTAAAAGATATGAGTAAAAGCTAAGTGTAAATGCTAAGTGTAAAAGCAAAATGTAAAAGCAAAGTGTAATAGCAAAGCATAGTATAAAATCATAGTGTAAAAGCAAGTGTAAAAAACTGTAAAATCTATGTAAAAGCTAAGTTTGAAAGGTGTAAAAGCTAAGTGTAAAAGCTAGGTGTAAAAGCTAAGTGTAAAAGCAAAGTGTAGAAATAAAGTTTAAAATCAAAGTGTTAAAGCGAAAAGTAAAAGCAAAGTGTAAAAGCAAAGTGTATTTTTTTTTTACAGTTGTCACCACCACTCACGGGCAGAGCCCTATTCATGAGGGGTGTTGCACACCTCAGATATTCATCAACTAACGCAAACTACGCAGATGAGCACAGACGCAGGCTTTAAAGTGAAAGAGTTTCAACAGGAAACACACAAGATGGAAGAGAATTCCACAGAACAGAGGTGGCAGGAAAGAAGGAAGCCCCGCAGCGAACTAGTCTGGAGTTACCAATATCAAGCAAAAACTCATGCGCCGACACAGCACTCTTTGCGCTTCGAGGGCGTCGTAGAGGTGGTGGCACGCGAGAGATAAGCTCCCTCGAGCACCTGCCGCTGCGGTACCTATAGAAAAGAGATAAAGCACCAACATCGTTCCGCAAAGATAGAGGGTCAAGTGAACTGGAAAGTACAGAACAGTTTATAAGCCTTTTGCCTTTGACTCCACCCTATCCGCCGGTGAAACCAGAGCATCCCTCCACATGGCGAGAGCAGTACCATACAAAGGCGGATGAGTCTTGTATGGTCGTGGAGCAACTGAGCAGAGAAAAAGCCTGCAGCCCAAACAGAACTCCCAGTTCTTTGAGGCCGCCGTAGCAACCGTTGTGATGTGAGGTTTCCAAGACATTTTTTTGTTTATGTTAAGGCCAAGGATGTTTATATTGTCAACAGGAGAGACGAGAGAACCGTCGAAAGAGATAGGAAAGTTAGAAGGTGTCTTAGAGAGGGAGATTTGTAGAAGTTGGGTTTTTAAAGAATTGAATTTTACAAGGTTGAGACGACCCCACCCGGAAATTCTATCCAGATCAGCGAGAATAGAATCGGAAAGATCAAGACGAGAATTCTAGAAGTAAAAGAGGGAGCAGAATTGAAATGAGTTGAAGAATGAAGGGTCGAGTCATCGGCATACGAGTGGATAGAGTTAGATGTGCAGGTGAGAAGATCATTAATGAAAACTAGACATAAGTAAGCAAAGAGAAGACAGAACCCTGAGGAACACCACGCTATTGATAGAAAAGGAAGAAGTCGCCCCATCAACAAGAGCGATATTGAGCGATTTAAAAGAAAAACTAGACATAAGTGTTAAAGAGGAGTGAGGAAAACCCAGCGAGGGCTTGAGAGCAGCGACTGTGCCATACCCGGTCAAATGCCTTGAATATGTCAAGCGCCACCCAAGCCTCCCCGTAGTTCTTGAGGGCGGAAAACCATAGATCAGTTAGATAGGAAAGTATATCGCCAGTAGACCTCGAGCGCCGAAAGCCGTACTGGCGATCGGAAAGAAGTGAATGAGACCAGATGATCTAAGAAATGAGAGTTGAGAAGGGTTTCAAAGATCTTAGATAGAATACAAGTGAGAGCTATAGGCGATAGTTAGAAGGATCAGAACGGCTTCCTTTTATCCGAATAGGTTGACATGTGCGTGCTTCCAACACTGAGGAAAGTATTAGTATTGAGAGATATAAGGAATATAGTTGAACGAGGGGCGGTAAGCACGAGCAATACCTCCCCTCAAAACTGGGGGCAGAATGCCATCTGGGCCACCCGCCTTCCTAACGTTCATAGATTTCAGGAGCCCATGCACCCGATCAAATGTAATCACAGGCAAAGGCATAGGACACCTGAGAGAAGAAGGTGGAGGATGAGGAATGCCAGAATCGTCCAGGGTTGAGTTAGAGGAAAATAGGAGGCCGAAGAGATTGGCCTTTTCAGTTGGAGAATTAGCAACAGAACCATCAGATCGAATAAGAGGAGGAAAGACAGATTTACAGAAGTTGTTAGAGATGTTTTTGGCAAGAGGCCAGAAAGATTTATCAGTAGGAGAGTCAAGAAGGTTAGCGCACTTTCGTTTGATGAAAGCCCGCTTTGCTCGTCGAAGAGTATCCCTGCAACGATTTCTAGCAGAATGAAAATTAGCAAGAGGGATAGGAGAACGAGAATTTTTCCACTCCCGATACGCACTCTCTCTAGCCTGAATGGCCAGAGAACAAGCACGATCGAACCATGGATTATGAGGAGAGAAAGATTTAGTCGAAGAAGGAATGAACCTGCTCATCCCATCAACGATTATAGCTCCCACCTTATCGGCAGAAGTCGAAGCGTCACCAGAGACAAAGCAGTCATTCCAATTATAGTTAGCGTAGAAGCAACGCAAGGCCTCCCAATCGGCCCAATCAAAGTGCCAGAGAAAACGCGTAGGGCAGGATGGAGCTGTTGGAGAGAAAGTATTAAAATTGAGAGATATAAGGTTGTGGTCAGATTTACCGATATGAGCGAAAGTGGTGTATTTAAAGAGAGAAGGACTAGTGGTGAAACATAGGTCAAGTGTGTTTAAGAATTGGTTGGGACGATCCGGAATGTGTGTGGGGTTCTTTAATTAGTTGCTCCAGATCGTTGAGAATGCTGAATGATTCGGCCTCCTCCCCACCTAAATCAGTATGAGATGACCCCAACCATTCAGTGTTGTGTACATTGAAATCCCCTAAATAGAGGACCTCATTATTTGATTGAAGAGGCACCAGCCCCATACAGTAAGATATCTGTGAGTTATGTAGCAAATCAGTTCTGTTAGGAGAACAGTAGCAGATGCAGTACAAGATTATTGTAGTAGAAGGAAGAAAGATTTTGAAGCCATGGAACATCGAAGTTAGGAGATTCGAGATTGAGATGTGTTATAGGAGTGTTTATGTTTGCATAGGCACATACCCCACCCTTCAGACGGAAATTATGAAATAAGTTATAGTTTGATACATTAAACGAGTTAGAGGATGAATTCTTAGCCATCTGGGTCTCAGACAAAAGCAAAAGGTTAGGGTTAGAGTTAGAGAGGTGATATTCCCCAGAGGCGCAGTTTGAGTTTAAGCCCCGGATGTTGATAAAGTCGATAGAAAGTCCGAGTCTGTGCAAATTTGCCATCCTACACGCACACCACAGCAACACAAAAAAAAAAACATACAAAAACAAACAGACAAAAACAAACAGTAAAAACAATGTGAAATCAGGATAAAATTATTTGTACGCTAAAACCTAAATTTAAAATAGGAAATTATAAAACGCTAAAACCGTATTTACAGAAAATTTAAAAAATCTAGAAAGTTAAAGCACACAAAAATCTACACACTAAACTAAAAACACATTAAATTTACACGCACACACACCTACACACACGCAGACAAACAAAATAACTTAAACAAATGACTAAAACAAAAGCTAAATTTGAAAGTACACCAACGTAATGTAAACCTGCATTAAAACCGTAAAATTTAAATTTAAAACCTTATGTTAATAAAAAGGGTAAAACCAAAAATCCCATTCATATAGATATTATCACTTTAAAAGAAAAAGTAAAAAAATAAAACCAAACTTAGCTTAAAGTTTCAAGGAGGTAAAATTTTCGGAGCAAATCCTCATTCATTAATTGTATAAGCAAAGTGTAAAAGCTAAGTGTTAAAGCTAATTGAAAGAGCTAAGTTTGAAAGCTAAGTGTAAAAGCTAAGTGTAAAAGCTGTTTAAAAGCCAAGTGTAAAAGCTAAGCGTAAAATCTAAGTGTAAAAGCTAAGTGTAAAAGCTAAGTGTAAAAGCAAAGTGTAAAATCATAGTGTTAAAGCATAGTGTAAAAGCAACGTGTAAAAGCAAAGTGTAAAAGCTAAGTGTTAATGCTAATTGTAAGATCTAAGTGTAAAAGCTAAGTGTAACTTTTTTTGTTTGGGGGATAATTCAGTGGTAAAGCATCGGGTATATTGTCTTCTCATTCGCAATTCGCGGTGGGTCAATTTCGGAGAAGGCAGTAATTCTTTACCTTCCTATTATTTGTTCTTTGTTTAAGACCTTAGATAAATAAATTGCGATTATGCAGTATTTAACATCTACAAATTATTAAGATCGAGGAATAGGACAGGCTGGACACCTGGTGATGTCGCCTTGAAGGGGGCTCGGTTGCTTTAAAACTGTTCTTGAACTCGTCTTTACTTTTTATGGTATATTATGCGTACATGTATAGCTCAGTGGTATAAAGCATATATTGTTTTATTGTCTCTCATTCGCGATTCGCAACACGCGGTGGGTATCTAATCATCGGAGAAGCCATGAATAAATTCTATTATCTATCACATTATATGTTCTTTGAGTTTAAAGGCATATATTATATAAATATATATTATGATAATATATATATATATATATATATATATATATATATATATATATATAAACTGTATATATATATATATATATATATATATATATATATATAATATATATATATATATATTATTATTATATAATTTAATATATGTCAAAATTATATATATATATATATATATTATATATATTATATATATATATATATATATATATATATATATATATATATATATATATATATATATATTATATATATATATTATATTCATAGCTAATATTATATATTTTATATAATATGTATATTACTATATATATATATATATATATATAATATATTATATATATATATATATATTAATTATAATAATATATATATATATTATATATATATAGTAATAATAAGAGTTATATAATTATGGAATAGGAAATAACGGATGTGTGAGACCGGATGTTGGAACCACTTCCTCATTTCCTCTCATCTATGTCTCCAGTTACTTTGATTATATTCTATTTCACGCTCTATAAATAATTATGGATAAATATATATATATATATATAAATATATATATATATATATATATATATATATATATATAAACTGTATATATATAAATATATTATATATATATTAATATTATTATAATATTATATATTATATATATATTATATCATATATATATATAATTAATATATATATATATATATATACTTATATATAAACTGATAATATATATAAATATATATATATATATATATATATATATTTATTATATATTAATATATTATTATATAATAATATATTATATATAGTTTTATATTATATCCATTATTATAATTAACGTATTATTTATTTTTTTATTTGTCCAATTTATGAATATTGTAATTAATGGCTTAATTCAAATACATATTATATTTTAACATACATTTCTTTTTTGACAAATAATAACAATTATATGATTATATATATATTAATATATATATAAATTAATTAATTATAATATATAATAATATATATATAATAATAATATATAATATATAATAATTATTAAATATATATATATATATATATTAATATATATATATATTAAATAATTATATATATTATATATATATTAATTATTAATATTAATTTATTAATATATATATATAAGGCCATAGTCGATTCCATGTCCGTTCATATGTGATATATCTTAAAAACTATAATTAATGCTACAGTGATTATAAAACGGGAATACATTGCATGTGAATGCTGTGTCCAATTTAGTGCTGGTAAATATGTATAATATTAATATTAATATACTTATATAATATATAATATATATATATAATAAATATATTAATATTATTAATATATATATTATTAATATATAGTATATTAAAAATTAATTTATATATATAATAAATATTAATATATATATATATAATATAATTATATTAATATATTATTATATTAATATATTTAAATTATAAATATATATATATATAATATTATATAAATATACATATAATCAACATATTAGCATATATTTTACAGCGAAAAGGAATTAATCATTAATTTGTAATAATCCTTGTGTATAAACTTTAAGATTAGGTAAAATGTAAAAAATTAAATATATATAATTAATAATTAAAAGAAAATATTTTAGTCGATTATTTTTTTATATATTAGTGATTATTTAAGCAGACCATAGTTATATATATATATTTAATATTATTTGTTTGAAATTTTTTTATCAGTAGCAATGTAGGGCTCGAGCTGACGGGAACACTAGGGTGGTAGATCGTTTCCATTTACCCCGTAAGGGTGAGGTCGGACGGTTAAGGGAACTCCACCCCGCGACACTACTCAATAAATACCCAAAGAGCGGGGTAGGTTCCGGAGATACCTTATCCCTCGGAGGTGTAGGTTGAGAATTAGTTATAGTTCCTACCCCGGTAGTTCCCTGTGTATTAAGGCCGAGAGATTCCTCACGTACATCCATACCATCGGTGTACTAATAGGTATAATACCCTTTGGGTATTATTCTTTTAGTATATATTAAATAAAATAAAAATATGACTCAAAATTAGAGAAATTAAAAGATATAGTATTTTAATTTTTAATACGAGAAACCAATAAAAGTCTCTAAATAGGGCTTTAATCATATTTAATATAATTATTAACAATAAATTTTTTATTATTATTTTTTTACATTTTCCTATGTGAAATTTTACCAGGATCCAAAAATGTATTTCCTTTTCCCTGTAGCATATCTGTGGTTTTTGAAGATTTTTTTTTTTTTTTTTTTTTTTTTTTTTTTTTTTTTTTTTTTTTTTTTACATTTTACAGCACTAAATAAATATGGACCAGTCATTCATCTATAAACTGAGCAATTGATATATTTTCCGTATTTTTATATATCTGTATATACATAGACATAATAGTTTTTTAAATTTAGATACATATATATGACGGATCCTAAATGAAACGTCTGACTCATATTACTATATATATATATATATTATTATATATTAAATAAATATATATAATATATATATATTAAAATATATTATATATAATAATTATTAATTATATTAAATGCTAATGATTAAAAAAGAGATAAGTTATAATAATGACTTATGGATGATAATAAAGCAATAGTGATATATATATATAAAGCTAAAGTTATAGGTTAAAAGCATAGTGTAAAAGCTGAGTGTAAAACTAGGTGTAAAAGCTAAATATGTATAAGCTAAGTTATTATGTTAAAAGCTATGTTGTTAAAGGTAGCTAAGTTTTAAAAAAGCAAAGTTTTAATATATCAAAGTTATAATATAGCATAAGTGATTGTAAAAGCATAAGTGTAAATAATCATTAAGTGTGTATAATATACGATAAAATTATAATACCTAGTGTCAATATTAGTGTTAAGCATTGACTCGTTTAAGAGCGTCTGGAATACGATAGCTTTGGAACATAGCATATAGAAAGGTGTCATGTACTGTTAAGCTTAGTGGTAGTACAAACGACGTCTACAATAAGCGTACATGATACTGACGAGTACAGAAAGCTAACCAGCGGTATGAAATACTCGGAGGCTCGATACTCGAGGAATGTAACAAGAGTACGCATGCCGTGTATGACATGCGCAAACAAGTAGTAAGTATTCTCGGGTTCTTTGCGTTTATAGATCATGCGTCAATAGGGTGTACGTAAGTGTCCATAAGCGACTTGCTCGACAAGTAATACAAATTCAATAGCGCTTAAGGATACAGTGATACGAAGCAGATGATTCCCAGAATCTCAGTAGGAATGAGTATCAGGCCAAAAATGCAAAAGGGAAGATAGATTGTGATCAAAAATTTAAACAATTTGAGATTAGAAAAGAGTGCTCACATTGCAATGTGCTGTTACAACTAAGTTATGTAATAAAAGCTATATATAAGTGTAATAATAATTCTAAGTTGTAATTTATATCTTATAGTATGAATAAGTCTATATGATGTTAAAAGCAAAGTGTAAGCTATATGTATGTAAAAAAGCTAGGTGTGTAAAATAGACTAAGTATAAATAGTGCATAAGTGAAAAGTCAAAATAGTATGTTAAAAAAAACAAAGTTATATTTAGAGTTAAATTATATGTGTATAAAGCTAGTGTATATAAATAGTTTAATATTGATTAAATAAAATAAAGTCAATATAGTGTATATAAAGGCCAATGAGAGCATATATAAGCCAAGTGTTGCTCAAAAGCAAAGTGTAAAAGTCTTATTATTGTTTTAAAATAAGGCACGTTAGTTAATTATAAAGCAAATTTATGATAATAAAATCAAAGTGTAAAAGTACAAAGTGAGTTGTAATAAGCATAATATGATGTATATAAATAAGCAAAGTGTAAAGGCAAGTGTAAAAGCTAAAGGTGTTAAAGTACAAAGTGTAAGCCCGCAAATATATATATAAGTTATATATTTTGATAAATAAAATAATAGGGTGCTGAATGTAATTTATATTGTAAAATAAGCAAGTAATAGCGTCATAGGATAATATTTCTTTGTAAGCAAAGTATGTAAAAAGCAATAGAGTGTTTATAATAAAGCATAAGTGTGTAAAAGCAAAGTGTAAAAGCATATATAAGTGTAAAATGACAATAAATTTAATAAAAGTATATACATATGTGTTATAAGCAGTTATAGTGTAAATAAGTACATAGATATATTGTAAAGTCAATGATGTATAAATAGCAAAGTGTGTTAATAAGCTAAGTGTTAAAGTTATAATTGTAAGAGTCTAAAGATGTAAAAAGTATCATATAGTGAGTATTAATATAAAATAATTATTCTAGTGTAATTCTATTGCTCGATTGTGGTCGCGCACAGTTAGGTTCGACTAGGTAAAGCTCGGGAATATTTGGGTTCTTCTCATTCGCAATTCGCGATGGTTCAATGGTGTCAGCAGATAATTCGTTTACCTATCCTAGTTATAAGTGTTCATTTTTGTGTTTTATGACGCATATAGACACTACAACTGAACTGTACGCGATTATGCAGTTATTCTATAAATGGTTGACAAAAATAGTGTAGTAAGATGCATGAATAGGAGTTCTGGACAGCCTTGGGTGATTACGCTTGAAGGGGTCTTTCCCATCCTCGAGTTTGTTCTCTATAGCGATAATTCGGTTAAATAATTCTCAAACATTTTATTTTCAGCGAATTTTAGCGTGAGGGTAGGTCCCCATTTCTGAACATCCAAGAGCGATAATTGTCAGCATTCATACAGTATTGAGTGTGGTTCTCTACTTGTACACCATATCACCTTGGAAATAGACTAAAAAAAATACCAGATCATTACAATATTTTATGTATTCTCAAATTTTTACTCCATCTCTTACTCTCTATGTGATCGTATTGAGTTTTTAACCTAAAACTTAAGAGTTAACCGTTACTCACAAACTAAAAATTTAAAAATTATTAAAGTATATCTTATATAATATATATATATTATATATATATATTAAATATAATATATATTAATATATATATTATATATATTATATTATATATTAATATTAATATATTAATATATATATATATATAATATATATATTATATATATATATTAATAATTATATAATATATATATATATATATATATATTTATATATACTATATTATATTATAAATAATATAATATATTATTATATAATATATATATATTAATATATATATATTATATAATATATATATAATATATTAGTAGAGTTTAATTGTCCGACACTTCCTGAAAAAAAATTGGTGTTGCACAGTTTGCATATATTTTATTTGTTTTTGTGCTTGAAATCATAGATGTAGTAGATTTTTCTATAATATCAAAAATTTAAATTCTTATTTTTAGTATATATTTATAGGTTATTTTGGTTAGTTATAAGTAAGTGTCAATAAATTTATTAAGGTAGATAGATTATTCAAATAAATAAATAGGACTTGTTTTTTTTTATTAAATATATTTTTATTAGGTTTGATATTACCATAAAAGTTTATAAAATGTTAGAGCGTTGATATCGAAAACAGAGGTTACTTTTTTCTTATGATCTTTGAAGCTAAGATTGCGTTATTCATTGTTGTACGGAAAAAGAAAGAACTAATTTTTATTTCAGGCACCGGTGTTGCCGGGAGCCCGCGGTAGCCCGTGGGCGGTCTGCAGTGCATTCGCGGCAACGTGTATGCCACGATACGGGTATTCGTTAATTTAAATAAAAAAATAAATTATATAAGTGTCATTAGGCGTCTACATTTATTCTATGATACATAACTTTATTTACTATATATCGTACATAAAATTTTAAACCAATATAATTGTTTATAAGCTTATACTCTATTTATTTATAGGTTACTTATTATTATGGATGTTGAAGCTCTCCATATAATGATAAAATATAATAACATATTTTTCTTTTATTTAATACTTTTTGTTTAATATAAATATAAATATATATACATTTGAAAATTCTAAGGCTAATATTTACAAAAAAGTTTTGTGATTATTTTACTTGTATATCATAAATTTTTTCTCTTTACTTAGTATTTTCTTATCATTTGAAAAATATCTTACGTATGATTATATTTTGTCATTTATGTATATATATATATATATGTATATAATAAAAATTATGATACTATTACATATACATTTAATTATTTATCATTTATTATATATTATATTATTCTATAATATATATATTATATATATATATATATATATTAATATATATATATATATTAATATATATATATATATATATATATATTAATATATATATTATATAATATTAAATAATATATATATATATAATATTAATATTAATATATATATATATATATACAAGGTAGTAATTATATATATATATAAATAATCATAATAGTATATATATAGTAATATATATTATTAATTAATCTATTATATTAACTTTAGGAATGAATCAAAATTAGTTTTCTTATAAGTACTATTTAAAATTATGTCTAAGTGCATACAATATTATAAACTTTAATAGTACTCATATGATTATAATATATTACGGAGCGAACTCGTGAGAATTTTATTTATCCAATGGTTTGATATTGAGATCACTATGTGATTAAAACTTTACCATATAATATATATTATATATATATAATATATATATATATATATATATATTATATATATATATATATATTATATTATATATATATATTATATATATATATATTATATATATATATATTATAATATATGTATATATATTATATTATATATATATATATACACTGATATATATTTCATATAATATTAATATAATATATATTATAATTATATTAATGAATAAACATATGCGCTCCACCGTAAATAACAAAAAATAAATAATATATATATTATAATTATAATTCAATCTTAAAATATAATTTTAATAGACTTAGAATTATATATTAAATTATTATATTATATATATATATATTTAATTAATTATTATTATCATATCTGCCTGAGGTAAGTAATATTTTTAGGTACTCATCGTATATATGTGAAGTAGTATTTGTGTAGGAGTTGATTATACGTGACGTTTAGTATATTGTAGACGAGTTATTGGAGGTAGTGTGAGAGAAAGATATGACATCCAAGCGACTCTTATACCTGCAAAGTGTTGTAAACTCCTTTGAAACTGTGATTATCGCTATGTGGTTATATAATACTTATAATAAAAAAAATTTTTCACTATTTTGATAATTTAAATATAAACTGTTATAGAGTATTATCGATATATTTATATAAAACTTTTTAAAAATCATTATATTATATTTTTAAATTTAAAAACTATGCTATGTATACACATCCTTTGTATGTTACATAATGGTGAGGAGATTTTATAAGTGTTAAAAAATTATTGAACTTAAAATTATAATTTAGACTTGAAAAATACTATTATAGAAATAGAAAGTCTGTGATAAGTGAAAAATGACTAGAAGATAATTTTTCATGTAATATTGCACTATTAATATTTATGAGTGAGATTGTGTTGTGTGCTCGCTTATTAGGAGCCTGCTGATTAAAATATCTTTTATTATAATAGTGTGACTTCTAAAGAGATTATTATATAATTCTTTGCGTTACATCTACTAGCTTTGCTTTCTCCTTTTTAAGATATAAATGTATAAAAATAAAAACTTAAATATTCAAATAAATTATATATATATCTTTATATATACTAACTTTTTAATATATTAGACTGATAGCGTCGAGACCTGTCCACATTTTTTTATATGCTTATGGTAAATAATGATAACTAAAATAGATTTTTAATTTAAAACATATTTTGCTTTACTAAGTTATAATCTATTTTAAACTAATGTTAATTAATATAGTCCTCTCTCTAAAAATTCACAAGAATGTTCGTTTCTGTTATATCCAGTTCAATACTACAAAGCATATTCTGCCACGCAAATTTTAATCTAGAGAGACTATAATTTCTGCTGCTACTTCAAACTCTGCTGCTGATAAAGCTCTCTGATAGCATTCCGTTATTAAAAACTTTTTCAAAACTTTCATATCCTGTTTTATTCATTGCCACATTTGCAATACAACAAATTAGCTGTGGTAAAATTACCTGTTGAAATTTGTATTACAAAGCGTTGAGTGAATACAAACACTATTTATGCTATTTTAAGGAACAATTTTACCAACTACTGTATCATCTGGTAAAGTCATTAACTTTGCTCGTAATGAATTGTATAATAAAACAGGCGTTTATGTCAAAAACTTTGAAATAAGACTTAACCCCGAGTAAACATTGTGAATAAGAAGCATTATAATAATAAACATTTAAACAAATTATCATAAACTACTTTAATTCTCTCTCTCAAGTAATCATATGCTATATAGTGGAACATTGTTTTAGAACAAAACCTAAGTCTCTATTTATCTCAATATTAGACTTTGGTACTCGTAATAATTGATACAGCGTTGCGGCTAATTGCTCTTGTGTCAATGTTGCTGCTTTAAACTTTTTTAAAAAACTTAATATGTGTTAATAAACTTTAATGGTTACGTGAGGTAGAAATATAAAGACATGTTTGGATTAAGACTTTTGCTGGAGAGAGGAATAGATTATTTTTTTCTTTAAGTTGAAACAAGCTTAAAAGGCCAAAATAAAGTAGAGATGAATGAAGATATTGTGAATCAAATGTCTCCTAGTATTCTCGTTAGGGAAACATAGAGTAAGGAAATTATTGATGGCATACAACCCAATAAGTTGTGTTAAGGTGAGGGATAGGGTTATAATGAATTCTAGTAGAAATATTAGAAGAGATTCCAAATATAATATAGTCACTCTAGAATAAATATATATATGTAATAAGTAATAGCTCTGTAGATATTAGAAAATGATATAGAATAGAATAGAAATATCATAGACAATTATAATTAATATATTATCAAATAAAAAAATGTTATCATACATTTATGTTTTTTTTCTGTGCGGTGTGTTTCTTGTTAATATATTATTTTGTGAACATCCTGAGTGATATAGTTGTTATAATTTTTTTATTAAAAGTTTGGCCATGAATCAAAACCTGAAATTTATGAACCAAATCTCGGTATGGCGTAATAAATAAATTTTACATGGAAGGTAATATTGCTTGTATATATATATATATATATATATATATATATATATATATTATAATAGTCACTATATATATATATATTATACTATATATATATATAGGAAATATTATTTATGTATAATTGAGTGACATATGCCCCATAGTACAATTATATAGATATTAGTCATGAGGAAGTAATAACGGTAATAGGTGTTATTATTGGGTAATATAATACATAACCATTAATTAGGGTTTAAGTTTCTCAAATAGAATGATTTTTAAATGATTGCTTTATAGCTAATGAGTGTAATATTAACTGACTTATAATAAGGGTGTCATAGTATATTGATAAACATAATACATAGTAGTAATTATATAGTGACCCCTCTTTGGTATAGAGTCAAATAGCAAAAACAAAATTAGGTATAGTATAAAAAAGTATATTAGATATATATGCGCTGCTGAAAAGAATAATTATATATATATATGAATAATTAAAATATATCATAGGTATTTATATATATAGAGAAATACATACTATATATTAAATAATAATATCACTGGTATAGTTATAGATTGTAGTAAGTGATAGTATATTTGTGCTCATTCTAGATTAGTTTTAATGTATTATATACAATGTTTCCTCTATATACTCGTACGAGCCGAATACAGCGATGTGTGGGAATATTGATATATGTCCTTAATATGTGTCAGCTAAGAGAGTATATTTCTAGTATGGATAAATACTAACTCGAATATCACTTCATATTAGTATTAAAGCAGATATAGGAAGTAGAAAGCGGAGCAGTAGAGTGTGACGAGGAAAAATAGATATGAAGAATCTCTACAAGTTCCTCGAGATATAAGTTAACAGACGGACTTTGCGCAGATTTCTAGAAAAATGAAGAATACCTCCCACATGTATTATACCGATAATTGATTTTTTTTAGGCATATGTATATTATTTGTTAAGAATATATGATAATATGACTAAAGAAGAAAGATATATAGATTCTCAAAGACAAGTAGAAAGTGTAGAATGCATGTTTGTAAAGGACGACATAGCCTTCAACATATTAGATTCGAAAGTGATTATATAAGGAGATAAATGTTTGGTATGAGAAAAATGGTATTAGTTTTTTAGTAATATTTTGTTCTCTCTCGAATTTTTTGGGTGTTTATAAAGGTGAAGATAACTAAGAAAAATACGCGTATAAGCAGAAATATGCGCTAGAGAGGATAAGGACTCTCAAGAGAATCGGTGGATGGTTACTTATACATACAGCAACAATAGATACGTCCTCTTCTTGTGCTAATATTGGGTGTGTGTCGCTGGGGATCATGTGATACTTGAGTCCAACGCTATCCTCGCGCGTACGGAGAGTGCTCATAGAGTGACGAACATTCCCCACCTCGTGTCCTCCAGACACAGTGGCGTACAGTAGAGTCGCGAAAGCTGCTAAAAGAGAAGGGCAGTACGACCGTAATTTCGAGTTAGGAAGATTTTGATTTGTCATATAATATTATCAGTGAGAGAGATATAGTGTATAAAATCTTTATTTATGGTAAAGGAATTTAAATCTAAGATATCGGTATAATAAGAGAGAGACTTCATATACTGGAGAGTAAGGGCTTATTGGTAATAGGTATGTTAAGTTCAAGGCAGATAAATAAAGAAGTGGAGATGCAGATGGAAGAACATTTTATAGGAACTCTAAATGCTATGGAAGAGAGATTGTGTAGAGGTAAGGAAGAAAATAAGACAGTTATATATCAACGATGGAAGAGTTTAGAGAATGAAATGTAGGTATCATAATTACAATAAAGATAATATCGATGATAATAGGAATGTGACTTTGAAAGAAATATACAAAATGGAGTAATAATATCTTTCTGAGTATATATATTGAGTGATTCAATAACAATTATAGATATGTTTTAAAAGTAGTGATATATATATAATATGATATTTGTTTTTATCAAAGGTACATACGAGGTTGTTAAAGGAATTATTAATTTCTAATGATTTCTATTTGTAGAATATACAGTCACTGAGATATATATATATATATATATATATATATATAGTATATATATAGTATTATTTATATATTATATATATATATATAGGTTACCACTATAGATATATATGGTACTAGATTCCTGTCTTGTTACAATTAATATAAAGTGAGGGTATATTAAATATATGTAGCATATAATATAAGTATAGATGATGCATTCTAATTTATAGTAAGCAGCTAATAGTGCTAACATATAGAATATAGTTAAATTTATAGTGGTTTCACCTGTTTAATGATAGAATATCGTTATATATTATGTATAGATAATATAATTATATTGTGTGTTCGGATGAAACAATAAGCTATAGGTTATATTTGTCTAGTGGTAAATCGTGTAGTGATCAAATGATTAAATTTTTATTAAGAGAATGCTAAGGTGATGTATGAAGAAATATTCTTATAGGAAATAGAAAGATTAATACTGAACTTTTCGTCGAATCATTTGCTTTCTCGGATTTTGACAACAGCTAGATATATTTCGAGTTGGCTTAATAAGAGGGTAGCTGTCGGAAGTGACTATTAAGGTGAAAGTGCTCTGAAATAAATGTGATATGCTGATTAAAGAATATAAAGCTTAATTACAAAGAGTACGAAATAACTGGAGCGGTTTTACGGATTATCAGAAGACAAGGGAAGTTGAGTTATTTATAATGAAGAGTGGGTGTGAGGCGAAAGGTTGGTATGCTCCAGTTAGTATAATAATTCTTATAATAGATAGTGTAGATTTCAAGCGATATGAGGATATTTGGGATTAAGGTATGCTGTATTTATGAATTCTGAATGAAAAATAAATTGAGAGAAAGCGATCATTACTTTTGTACGTATCGGAATTTCTGTGATTGATTGCTCTAGATACATATTAGAAAACCCTGTTATTGCCTTATTTATATAATTATATAATATTTAATATATTAATATATCATATATATATATTATAATATATATATATATTAATTATTTATATATTTAATATATATATATTAATATATATATATATATATATATATATATATATTAGATAGATATATATATATCAAAGAGATAGATTGAATATAGTAATAGTATAGGGTACAAGTAAAATGAAAGTTTCTCTAATTAGCAGAAATATGATTTATGTGTAATGCTTTAATTATATTTAATTAATATTATTACTTACGGATAATTTGCTAGATTATATGAGCAACTCTTGATAAACCCAGTATTTATTATATACTTATATAGATAAAATGATGAAGTATACATTATAAGGATATATGGGTGATATAGATAGTCAATGCTCAAATTATATAGTATATTGTGAGGGAGATGTGATTTTTATATGTGATAGCGATATACTTATAATAGAAAGTATTAAGTTATAGTTAATATATGCAGTAGATCGATAGTTTCAGTAATAAGAAGACGGAAATTATTTATATTTAGTACGAAAAATCTGTATCTTTTCATAAAATAATTATATGCCAAAATCAAAAACGAAGTTAATAACAGCGTAAATTTTCTATTCTTCAAATTTCAAAAGGGACTACTGTACTGGTGAACCACCCGGATATGCGATAAAAAAATCTTTTTTTAATGTTTTTCAAGTCTTTTCGAACCACTATTTTATCTTTCGAAATATTTAATTATGTTTTCCCAAAGAACTGGTGAAATATTTAATTATTAAAAAAATTACAATTATTATAATATATATAAAATTTATATATTTTATCTTTAATATTATATATATATATATGTTATATTATATGAACGGTATATTACCACCCTCGAAGGGTAATCATATAGTTTCAAAACATATAATTAATTGTTGATTATATATATATATGTTATCTATATATATATACTATAAATATATATATATATATATATATATATTATTAATATATATAATATATATTAATTAATATATTATAAATATATATAATATAAGTATATATAATTTATATAATAATATAGAATATAATTTATATTATTATATATATATATTATATTTATATAATATATATATATAAGTATATTAATATATATATTATATATTATATATATATATATATATATATAAATATATATATTATTTAATATTATATTATTATATATATAAATTATATAATATATATATATATATATATATATATTTATATTATATATATATAATATATATTTTATATATTTATTATTTATTTGACTCCTTAACATTTTTTCTTGGTCACTCGTACAGTCTGGTTCGGTGATACGCCTGATTCCAAATATGTAATTGGTTTTTCTGTAAGGATAGTTGTCGTACAGGCGCTTTCTATCATTCACTACTTTCTCTGCACTCGATTCACTTCGCTCCCTCCACTTCTAATCTCTCTACCCCTCTCGTGTGCACAGACAACACACACTACCCTCCTCCCATCAATCCCTCCTCTCCACCACATAATGAGTCATACTCCTTATTTTCTATAATACCACCATCCTATTATGGTCTCCCACCTTATTCACTTTTCTTATCCCACTCACGACACTCCCCAAACATCTTTTCCTAAACATGCACATCACTTGTTCCTCCATTCTCACTTAGAATCCCAATATCAATCTTGATACCTTCCCTTCTCGCTCTTCCCACAAACCATCTGCCTCAATCACACTCTCCACATCACCACACTCTAATTCCTAATTTCCTGTCTTCCCTTTCTAGTTGCTAACCACTCCACCAAAACCGCTTCCAACCCTCTTCATCTCAATACAGTTTCCAACTTTCTTACGCTGGACACTGTACTATTACATACCCATCGTTATCACATTATACAAAACAATAGGTACACAATTATCAAAAACATACTTATCTTAACATTCTGTGATTCCCCCCCTTTTCATAATTCTCTCAGACCACTCAAAGCTATCATTCACTTTCTCTCTTACTACTAATGTATCTATATCTGCCTTCATCCTCCCCCCGCTTAAACCGATCCTCCCGATCAATATCCTGAAATAATCCTTTACTTCTATTATAATAATATATAACATAGTAAAATAGGATATATATTACTATATAATATATATTATATATATAATAAATTATAATATTATATATTATAATATTTATTTATTATATATAATTATTAATATTATATATAATATATATATATTATAATATATAATAATATTATAATATTGTATATTGGTATATATTATATTATATATTATAATATATTATTATTATTATATAATTATATATATATATATATATCTATATTATATATATATATAATATATTAATATATAATCATTAATATAATTAATATATATATTAATTAATATATATTAATAATATTAATTATTATAATATGTAATAATAGAAGAAATGAATAGAGAGGAGAGAATATAGGATATATAAGTATTATATATAGGAGCGATGAGAGAATATATAGTATATATATTATATATATAATATATAGATATTATATATTATATATTATATGTATATATATTTATATTTAATATATAATGATATAATTATAATATATATATAATATAATTTATAGATTCTTCTCTGATGAATTAGTATATAGGAGAATATATAGAGAGAAGAGAGAGAGAGAGAGAGGAGAGAGAGAGAGAGAGAGAGTCTCATTAGCAGAAATGATTTTGACTGGCTTAATTTATTTACTTACGAATTTGCAGACTGGCAACTCTTGTAACCCAGTTTACTAGTAAGAGAGTACATTGATAGGAATGGGAGATAGCATGCAATTATATAGTTTTGGAGGGAGAGTGTTTGTTGTGATAGCGATAATACTTATAGAGAGTGATGCAGTAGATCGAAGTCAGAAAGAAGACGGAAATTTAGCGAAAAGACTCTGATCTTTTCAAATTAGAGAGAGAGAGAGAGAGTAAACGCGTTTTAGATTTGGTAAGTTTTTCTTCCAAATCGAAGAGCGTTCTTGAGTTCATTTTCGATGAAAAATCAAATGAACATTCTTCAGTTTTGAGGTTTGTTTACATTTTACAGCACATACCTAAGCCTATAAAGGCTAATTAATTAGGTAAATTTTTATAGTGTATTTAGTATTTAATATATTATATATTATATTTAATATATATATATGCATTATATATATGTTTAGTTGTATTGTCGTATATAGATATACATAATATTATATATTATATATATATAATATATATTTTTTTTATATTAATATATATATATATATATATATATATATATATATATATATATATATATATATATATATAATATATTATATAATATATAATATATATATATATATATATATATATTATATATTAATATATATATATATATA
>JABUQX010093708.1:27500-46245 GCA_015478945.1 Trachelipus rathkii | reverse complement strand
TTATTCTGGTTGAATCCAGAAAACTCATTCCTTCTCTCCTCCATTCCCGAAGGTGTAATATGCCTTCACTTTAGATCAGTGGAGTACGTAGGGGACCGAGGGGTTGCAGCATCTTTTCCCTTTGAAATTTGATGAAATCAAAATTTTCAAATTAAAGAATGAAAAATGAATAAAATTAGAAAAAAAACTAGGTACTCTAGAAAATTCAGTCCACTCAGAAAAAAAAACATTCCTCTCCCCGAAAAAAAAACTGCCTACGTCAGAACCTGAAAATAATATGCAGTAAGATAGTTTCGTACACTAACCTTGTGAAGGTAATCGCAGGAGATATCCCCCATCCCTATCTTTTAAGGAAGTTTTCTTTTGAGTTGGTCAGACTCACATTCAGCCGTACTGTATATATCTAATTACAAATTACAAATGTATATGAATATTCATCATATCCCCCCTCCCCCAAAAAAACAAAAAACAAAAACAAAACAAAATTTCGATTCTAACTCTTTTTGTCAATTTTAATAATAATTCTGTTTACCATTTTCTTTGAAATTTTTAAGATTTTCATGTATGTAGAGTGTTTTTGATCACCTCACCTAGAATTTCATTCCTTTCTTTCTGTTCATCAAAATAAGTTTGACAGTGTGATGTTAACTGGCAATATTCTATTCTATCTTACAGATATGAGATACGGCATGGGCTTCTGCTCTTTTGAATCTCAAATACCTCATTTGATCATTAGGTGCTCCGAAACAACGGTAGTAATTGATGAAATGACATCTTACTTTATGTTATTATAATTATTCTTTTAGTTTGTTATCTTAATCCTGTCTGTTAATGGGTTGCCGTCGTAAACCTTCACTATTCCTCTTTTTTTTCACCTTCTCTTTATTTTTTTTGGGTCCGTGCAATCTCATCAACTTTCAATTTTTACTAACCTAGATCGGTTTGATTCGTAACCACTTCATAGCTTATGAAATTCAGTTTTAACAATCCCTTTGTGGTATATAGAGAAAGAGGCTCAACAACTTCACATAATTCCTGCGGCATTGACAGCAACATCAAGCTTGCTCTTTCTGCTACCTTGATATTTTATTTTATAGTACTATATCTTAGAAACCGATGTTCTTTTCATGTCATGAAATATCTACATAAACATTCTACATTATTAAAAAAATAGTAATATGATTAAAATCTATAATAAGATTATTGAACAGGCGGAAGCTTGCTCGTCAGAGAAAATGAGTAAGTAGAACAGAATGTTAATTTAAGAATGATATAAGGTAAAACTGGTTTTGTGAGCTGAGAGGAGCGAGGTGTGGCGGAAGTTAAAACGCTTTATTATATGGCTCGTCACCGCTTAACGCAGCCATAATGTCTCTCAGTCTTCTGACAATAATATTAGGAACTTAAAAGATTGATTAGCTGGTAAAAATCTAATTCCTCATCCATCACACTGTCCTGTTCCTTTTAGCGAGAGAGTAAATTATTATTGCCTCATTAGCCGCAGTTAGAGTTTTTTCCTATATCCGGTAGCTCGATTTAATGTAGATAAAGTAAAGTAGCACAACAGTGTTGTCATTTAAAAAAATAAGACTCGAATGTACACACGACACAGAATTCAATGACGACACACACATCATCTGAGACTATCAGACACACCACCTAATTCATCGACTCCATTACATATTTATACCCGTCGCAATTTTTTCGTACTTGAGTATTAGTACGAAAGAGTAGTGAGCCAAGTTAATTAAATCTATATCTACATATAAATTACTAAAAGGTCCATCATACACTTATATTAACTTTTACAAGAAAAAACCCTGGATTAGTCCATGCCATTTTGTGAGACCTATTTTTCTTATTGAAGGGCCTTATATAGAATAATTACATTAGCATTTCCTTGAAATACTTAATAACTTCGTCATTTATGAACCGTAGTATTTTAGAAGTCCGCTGTTAATTGTTAGTTTATCACTATCTTTACTTAAAATCTTAGGTAATATTATGATATATGAACGTGTGAAGCTAATATTGCTCATTATTACTAGGGATTTCAATGGTCAATTATATCATATATATGTAGTAATCTTATATATTCGAAACCCGCTTAATTTGAAATAAACCCTATTGATATGTATGTTCAGATTCAGTAATATTTTAAAATAACAAATTTGCTGATTTAACTTAGCTCATAATTTTAAATAGGACTTGATATATTATTTTTTTTAATCAAAAACTTCTGAATAGAAAGACATTGGGCAACGCTCGCATATAAAAGCACTTGCGACATAGGTACTAAGTAGAAGTTTGGAGTTATCTCTTATTCAATTATCTTTTTAATCATATATATTTATATTATATACTAATTCTTGTTTATGTGATAGGTAAGGTAATTCAAAATTTATGTTAAGTTACATTTATTATATAAACAATCAAATATTTATTATTTGAGACAGAACCTATTTATATATAATAGAGTTTCACAACCTGACCATCAGGAAATATTAATATCTTGGAAAATTGAATATTAGTTAATTCACAAGTATAATTTTGTATAATTCAAATATTGCATACAGACTCACACATATATATATTACTACGCATAATAAATTGTATACGTGCTCAGCACACACACACATAATTATATACAATATATATAAGACCTACATTCCACACAACAACTTGCAAACCGCACCCCAGGAAAAGTCAAAGAACTCTGCCAGCGGGGCCTCGCAATCTCACAGATGCTCACCAAATTTTAAAGGCCCCGATACTGTCCATCTTCTGTATCCTATCAGCATTCCATTTTTTCTCAGCTCCGCATACGAACGGCCTTCCCACCGTATCATCTACTCCGCATGTTAGTCCTAACGCACTGCTCGTGAGGACTCAATTCTCTATGAGTTAGCTCCTCTGGTGTTGATAAATTCACCGCACTGATACCGGGCATCACGAGAGATACAGATCGTGTTTTCACATTGTACTGTACACTATACGGTAGTACATTCGCCTCCTCGTATACCTCGATCACTTTAGTCACACTCCAACCCGCGCCGGTTAAAGTTCTGAGGATCAGAGTGTGTCGGTCTCAGCAGACATTATTATGAGATTAGAAAGAATGTGTACGAAAATCTCACAGTATGTTCCATTCATCTACTCTCGACACACATTTATTTCTCACTGCGTAGCGCATAGTTATCTGCGACCCCCAGAACTTATGAGAATGAGTGCACACACAGTTCGTACCAGAACATAGAAATTTCCGATAACATCGAAGTTACGACGTACAGAGACTCGCGTAGAAGACAATCCCAGACCGTTAGATCGTGAGGCCAGTTGTCACTTCTCATACAGACTACTACTAATCAAGGGAGCAATCAGGTCGTTCACAACTTGTGCTAGGATTCTTTGCATCACGCAGGGGTCTATTAATTCCTTGAATACTCTTCACAGTCTTTAACAACACCTTCTAATTCATATGCACTAATTTGTCCTTTTCACATACAGTATATCATCTGCTTCTGGTCGAGCATTCTCCCTTCTCGAAGTGCTGTGTTGAGAAGAGAGCATACGATAGCTTTCTGCGTTTATGCTTCACCGGGTACTAACTATTTCCTTCTACGATAATCATGCAACTATCTTCTCATATAGACAGAGTCTGTTGACGAACATATATCTACGACTCACCTCTATTTATCTCTGTCATTTCTTACTACATCCGTGATTTCTTCCTAAACTTTACTACTATCCAATCCTTTAATGATATTTCGTTCCATTGTCCAATATATTTGTAATTTCTATATTAGTTTCAAAAGTAACCTTCTCTCTGTTCTCTGTTTTGCTCATCTTTCCTTTCTACATTTTTTTTTGTGTTTGCTGCCTTAGACTAGTCTCTTAAACCTAGCTGTCATTCTTTCTTTCCGTCGCGAAGACCCTACTCCCCTCACCCGACCCTTGTCTACTCTACTAGCTGTAAACCAGGTGTCCTATTTCGCTTCATCCTGAGTTGAAAAAAAATCCGAGACGCTCAATACCAATCTCCATATCACTAAACATCCTCCTGGTATCCAAGGACTTCCGCACCAGCCCAAGTTCCTAGTTATTGCACAAGTGCTGAACCTTGGCGTTCAACATCTCTTATACTCAACAGTCTCCTGTTTGATTTCGATTTAGCTCGCTAATATCATCTTACACCAAGATGATGCCATAGCAGCTTAATACAATATTAATAAAATCTTTTGCCTTGTTTTTCCACATTTTCGATTGTGCCTCTCACAATCCAGTTCTATAACCTCAAAAAATCTTCGTCACCTCAATATTCTGTTCTTACCCATGATTTACTAAAATTCTTATCAGAACACTACTAGGGCTTCTTCTTGAAGCTTTTTATCTACTTGAGCAACTGGCACCTCTCATAGTCACTGCATTCTCTATCATCACAAAACTTTTCTCATCCTATAAGGTTGCGTTAATATATGTGTATCACACAGAGAGATACCGATCTATGCACCTCAAGATTCTTAATATGACATAATCTAACGCTATTCCGTGTTTCTGCCGTATCGCGAGTAATTATCGATAAAATACATCCTCATATAATTTTTAGATATTTGCGAATGTGAAAGTTATGCGAATCTATTTTCTTAAAAAACAGTACACGTTGCGAGAAGACATAAGAGAGATCACGTTTGAGTAGCTTTTAATATCATCTCAACCGTCAAGTAAGTGGGCTACCTACACTTAATCAAATTCTTTAGAAGCCCTCTCTTAGTCATTTATATAAGCCCTCAACTGTTTTATGACAAAGACTGATTTGATCAATAAACAAATCGAATTACTTATATATATATATATAACCCCTTGAATCTACTATCCTTTCCTGGTGATTCTTCCTTTTCAAGGATAAGTGAAACAGGAAATAAAATCACACCAACTATATATTATTCTAACACTCTTACAACACTCTTCATCCTCCGCTAAAACACACACATATTATCAAACACATCCACACACAGTTATTTAGGAAACCCATTTTCTTCCTTAATTAAATAGTGAATATATATTGATACAGTTCCTAAAGACACGCGAATTGTTTTCGGATCCACAGATGTTGACAATTGGTTATATCCAATACATTTAATAGATTTATCTTGAGAATAGTATTATAGTAACTCGTACCAATATCTGCTTTATAACTGTTGATTATATATATATATCTAATATATACACCCACAAACTATCTCATACATTACTTTACTATTTGAAATGCCTAACTTTTCTACTATTGAAATTTCTAATATACTGTAATTTGCAAGTCTATAATATTTAATATATATATATTATAAAATCTTACTTTTATTTATTCTAGCCTATAAATATTTATCCTCCTATATATTTATCTTTCACTCCTCTCATTATTGGCTGTTATAATAATATTCTTCTTTTCTAACTCTTTCTTATTAACCTACTCTTGACTAATATCAATTATTCTGGCCTTCACTAATAACTGAGAGTCGTATTGTAATGAGCAATTCAATTTTACTTAACCCACTATTTTTCTCAAAATAGATTCAGTTTTATTTCCTCTTTATTGCCTGAATAGACTTCACTATATCTTTCAGTTACCTACATCACACTATACTTGTGTGTAGTGGTTTAACGTACTTAGCTACTCAATCAAAATTTAAGTACCAATAAAAAACTAAGTGCTAATTCTGACTGCTCATTATTCTAAAATAGTTCTGTGAGGACTCTCCGATACAATTACATCTACTAAATATACTTAGTCATTATCTTAATTATAGTTCTCTAAAGATACCTCTTGAGCCTAATTAACTTTATTTTCAATATATTCTTTTCTTACTGTGAAGGTATAACACTAAGTATTGAAACCAACTTTTTAAATCACTTTTTATTTTTCCTTTATTCTGCAACTTATTTCTTAATTATCTTTTTTATTTGGAAAAGGTCTTCTGATCTAAGCTTGCAAAAGAATTATCAAACTTATCATCCTCTTTTAATTCAAAATAATCCTATTTATATTTAATATAATAATCAGACAATAATTGAAAGTATATAGTCCTAAAATAGTATTCTGACTTAGAGTATTTCTCTTCTCCGTAGAAAATCAAATTTTCTTCGAGATGTAACAAAATAGTTACTACCTCTGTTAAGTTAGACCTAACACTTGTGAGTTACTCAACTATCTATTTTAGTAAAGACATATGTGCTTCATGTCTCGATTAACAAAATTTGAATCGTTATAATTCCGCGCTGTTTTCTATTAAAACCTCGCGATATATCTACTACAAACAAGTCGTCTTCTATTTCAATCAAGCTTTATCTTTGGAATACACATTAGAATGAGGCCCCGAGGATCCATAGTTTATCTCCTACAGCAACTTATACACTCCTCTTCTCAGTTGTGTGTGAGTAATCATGTATCAATCTAATAGTACGCAGCCCACATAAGTGAACATATATGAACGTGTCTATTTGCTAGCTCATTTCTAGTCTCACTCTCGGTCTACGACTCCCGTTTAATGGCATCAGATGTATGAGTGTCGAGATTCTCTTATGTATATATAAAACTCTATGATGAATGTGTGGAGGGTAATGAACAAGGTGTGTCCGCAAAAGAAACCCTTCTCTAATTGGAAGGAGGTTTAATATGTAATTGGTAAGAGTTCAATAAAAGAGCAGTGTAGCCATATATAATATAATTAAGCGTGTGAAATAAGAGAGTGACAATCATACAATTCGAACTAGTATTTAATACTAAGTAACTGAAAAAGATACCCTAAGACTAAATCTAAACCATTTATTGATAAAGAGTATAGTATGCAAGTGTTAGAATTAAGTGATAAATCTACTATCTCCAGTTAATTGCCGTAAGGCATAAACTCCCATATAGAACAGTGGGCTGTCTAAATAAACACGACCAGGACACCGCTAGTTAATTATATTAATAAATTTACTAATTAAATTTCCATTATTTCAACTGTAATTGAGTGTGACGTGAATGATTAATTATTTCTGAAAAATGCTGCTCAATTCAGTAAACACTTATTCATACAAGAAAAACCGAACCGCAATAGATATAGTAATGGTCTTGTTATAATATAAAGTATTGACATCAGATAAGTTAAATTGTATAAAACCATTTCTTCCATATTAATGGTTCACTGTGAATAATAGTAACATACATAACACCAAGAATATAAAGAGAAGTTCAGATCCGAACCGTAGTGTAGATTTCGGAAATAGCAAGTATGCTTATTAAGCTGTGGTGTAAAAGCAGTTAATGAGATACGATGTTTGTGTAAAAAGATAGAACAAAACAGAGGCTGAGGTTGTCAGTCCGAAGGTTCAATATTGAAAGGCCCGCCAGAATGCTTGGTTAAAACCCTTTTACAAATTGTACCTCCAATTAATAATAAATGTGTAAAGAATTCGGAGAAAGATCGGCTCCAGGCCCATCCCCCTAGACTAAAAGATTGAGGAGAGCGCAGAATCTTTCAGAGGTGGTGCCCAGACACGTTAATACTTCCAAATACATATTCGTGAGATCTTAAATAGTTTTTTTTCCGAAAAGTTTCAAATTTTTTGTCTAGTTGATTCTAAAATAGATCTAATAAAACACTCGTATTTAGAAAGAAACAGTATAACTAAATATATATATGAAAAACGGTGTAGTAATTGATAAGCTTGTGTTGTCTATAGTTCTTCCGGCATGGGAGCTATGGATATTGTGTATCTTGAAGTAGATGGAATAGAAGCACGAAGTTCTTAAGAATCATACAATAAGTAGAAAAGTTAGGGTAAAAAGAGACCATGAAGTAAACACCACTATTTATATATCCATTCCTAGACATTTCTTAAAGAAAGTTATTTGTAGTCTGGTGCTGATCTAGAATTCATCACCTACCTAAAATCCATCCTTTTAGAAAGTGTAATAAGGCCTATCACTAACATACAGAAAGATTTTCATCCTATGTACTTAAACTGAGAAATTGTCGGGATGAGCTTCCAGTTAATATATTACCATCCCTTCTGGATTCGTCCCCTCGCATCCACACGCACACCATACGTACGACCTCTTGAGACCCGCATTCAAGATGATACCCATGACCATCAGCGAACAGAATTCTTTAAAGCAAGAGTGAGTAAATGTTCTCCACACATCACTTCCTCTTTTGCAGGAAAAATAGCAATTTCTGATATACGGCTATAAAGAAATGAACATCATAAGATGAGTTAGAATGAAATAAATTACTATATAATGGCGAAAATCAATAAGTATGGAAGGATTTGAAATGATTGGTATCCCATTATATATTAATATGTAGCATGTATAAAGTCAAATATAATAATTATAAATAACACTTAATAAATAATAAATTTCAATCAAGAAATGCAGACAATGATTAAGAAAATAAGAGTAAATAATTATTAAAATAAGAATAAACTGGGAATAAATAATACTATGTAACAAAGTCAATAATCAGCTAATGATAAATAGATCAAAAGACTTATAAAAAAGCTGACATAAGTTTAATAAAGAAGAACTAAATTAATACATGGAAGGAATAAAATATAATATAACAAGAATAAACCATAGATATCTAAACCCTTTACTCTAAAGACTATATAAGTCTCTAGTAAAAAGCACAGAAAATAAATTAAACTCGTAAACAATACACCTCTAATTTGCCTATAGAAATTATCACTATAACTAATACCTAATCTTAACTGCAAAATACTAAATACTATGTTGACATGGGAGGATGGACACATAGAAACGTGAAAATAGTCAAACTACTTAATGACCGTCTAAAAAGATGATTAGATAAATTTAAAAAAGGATTAGCAAAGGTTGAGCTAAAAATAAGCGTAAATAATAAACTCATCACTATAATTTAAGTTGTAAATATCATCAGAATAAACGGCAGATTTATGCTGAAAACTGGAAATAAAATAATAATAATATACATATAGAAAAAAGTGGACAATAATAGAAAGGAAGAAGCCAAAAAAGTATATGAAGTAGATTTAAACAATATTCAATTTTTAGAAATAATTAGATTCATAAGATGAAAAAATGGATTTCTAAAGAGCCCGAAAAAAGTAATAGTGACCACTATCCCTGGATCTGCATAGTATTACTAATTAAATATTCGCATTTTTACTAAGAACCAGTAATAACTTTTTACTTTTATCTATAAGTACGCTACACTATAACTGGAAACTGAAACTAAAACTTACTAATGATTTTTGCCATACTACTAAACTACTACTACTCGAATAACTATTTAAGAGACATTGAAAAAAATAAGCCTATTAAAATAAATTGTTAAATAATCCCATGCGTTTTTTAATGAAATTAATAGAACACGTACATTAACATAATACATAATAAGCAAAATCATAATAAGTAATAATAAATATTTATCCGAGTATTATATCGAATATATAATAATAAATAATCTAATAATAATAAAGACGATACCATTCTAATAATAATAATAGTAATAGCTAATATTCACTATAAATTGTTATAAACAGCATAAGATAAATGTACTAACAATAATAATAATATCAACAAATAATAAAATAATAATACAAATAATAATAATAAAATAATAATAATATAAAATAATAATAATAAATAATATGCAGATAAATTGAAAGATATTAAATCAATATAGGTTATAAAGATTATGAAAGATATAGATACTAAATGAGAGATGATATGATGATGATAATCGGTAATGACCTTTTCATTATAAATTGCCAGAAGAGATAATAAATTTGCAATCTATGTACATAATAATAAATAAAATCAGTAATATAATAATAATACAGAGCTGCTTTGACCAACCCTACTCTACCCATATCTACCTAAGCCCTACTACCTATACTACTACTACTCTACTACTATAAATAATAATAATAATGAATAAATAATAATATATAATAATATAATAATAATACATTCGAAAATATTAGTACACATACTTAATAATAATACATAATAACAACGGAATCGCTCTCCTTTAAGCTACCGCTCGAAAGATGAATGGTGATACACTTCAACCCCTCAATAGCGATGTATCGAAACTAACTCTGGGTAGTATTATTACTGGCTATCCAGCTGCACGGCGATACAATACAGTCACTTACTGGCCTCCAGGCATCCGTTAGCAATCATAGAAGTGCCAAAAGCTAACATCGTCTTTCAACCCTATTACTACTATACCTACTTCACTACCTACTACTAGACTCCGTACGGCGGGGTACTATAACTTCACTCTGCGAACGTAATTGCTAAGAGAATCTAACTAACTTTTAACCCTATGGTAACAAGAAAAACTCATGAATAAATAATGGTAAGAATGGTATCGATATGATAATGGTAAATACGACCTTAATATACTCAATAAATAACCTAGGCATAAATTAGATCTTATCATTACATTAATAAAAGGAAATAGCAATATAATTATGAAATTCGAATATTAAATTTTAATACTGAAGTTTAAGCATTATTTAATATTCTGAAATTAGAGTTTAATAAAATAAAGTTTATTAATATTGAAAAATGTATTTAATCATAGATGCACATTCTTGAGGATAATATTTTATTCAATTAATAATAATAATAATACTCAAAACGTATATAGTACTAATAAAAGTTGTCATAATAATTATTACGAACTGAAAATTTATTTAAGAGAATAATAAGATAAAAATACATGATCTACTACCTACTACTACCTACTACACTAGTACCCCGTCTCGGCAGATATCACAGTATTAATAGCTGCCTAAGCTGGTACGATGTGTGACTGACTACTCTACTAACCTTATACTACTACTACTATTATAATATACTATCATAGTATTATAGTATTACTACTTATATACTAACTACTACTGTACTAATAATAATAATAATCAAATATAATAATAATAATTAATTATAATAATAATATTAATAGTTATTAATATTAATAAAATTTTTTGTACTAAGTTAAACAATAAAAAATATAATTTTAAGCCCAAATTATTAACTAAACTAACTGGTAGTAATTGATTACTCATATCTACTATACTAGTATTGGCTACGTTTTACAATTGATGACCTCTACTGAAGTAAATAAAAGTATGGTTATATTACATTTTGAAAATCTATTAATAATATTAACAGAAGACGTAAATAAAAATAATTATAATATTTAAAATAATAATAATTAATAAAATAATAATATATAATAATAATAATAATATAAAATATAATAATAATATAAAATAATAATCTTATAAAAATAATAATAATAATAATAATAATAATAATCAAAAATAATAATAATAATAATAATAATAATAATAATAATAATAATAATAATAATAATAATAATAATAATAATAATAATAATAATAATAATAATAATAAAAATAATAAAAATAAAAATTTTATTACTATTACTCCTACAACTACAAATTCTACTTTTTCACTACTACTTCTACTACTACTTACTACTACTAATACTACTATACTATACAATAATAATAATAATAATAATAATAATAATAATAATAATAATAATAATAATAATAATAATAATAATAATTGTAAACTAAAATTATTAACTAACTACTGGTAGTACTATTACCATATCGAGTACTACTACTCTACTCTTTCTCTCTCTCTCTCTCTCTCTCTCTCTCTCTCTCTATATATATATATATATATATAATATATATATATATATATATATATATATATATATATATAATATAATATATATAATATATATATATATATATATATATTAATTATATTATAATTAATATGATATAGTACGGACTAAGTATAATAAAAACTGTATTTATAAGCGAGATATATATATATATAATATATTATTATAATATTATTATTTATATTTATATAATATATATATTATATATTATATATATTATTGATATATATAATTTTATTATATATAATATATATATATATATATATATATATAAATCAGGACTGCGGAGTCGGAGTCGAAAATTTTGTGCCAGTGGAGTATGAGTCGAAAATTTCTGTGTAGTTTCTGTGTAACTGGAGTCTGAGTCGGAGCTTGGTTGGAAATTTTATAGGACTATTATTATTATTATTATTATTATTATTATTATTATTATTATTAATTATCTATTATTTTATTATATTCATTATTTATTCCTTATTATCGTTATTATAATTGATTATTATTATTATTATTATTATTATTATTATTATTATTATTATTATAATTATTATTATTATTTATTTATTTATTTATTTATGTATTTATTTGTACATAATTTAAATTTCTAAAATATCTTTGAAATAATTTATAGGAGAGGAAGAAGATATATTACATAGTTTCGAGCGCGTTCGTTTATATTGAGACTCTTCAGAGGATTACATTTTTGTAAGCGAAGAGTCTTTAAATTTTATAATACTTTAATCAAATGATATTGAGATCTGACTGGTAACTACCTAAATTTTATGTTAATGCTGGTCTGCGTGTTTTTTGATGTAGAAGTTCCGCAATTTAAGTTGCTTGATTTTCATCACCGCAAAACAGAACTGCAGAAGTGAAGTACAGAGTCGTGTAGTCGGAGTCGTGGAGTCGTGAATTTCCGGAGTCAGAGTCGGAGTAGAAAATTCTGTGCAGTGGAATCGGAGTCAGAGTGTGGAGTCAATTCTGTGCCAGTGGAGATCGGAAGGTCCTTGCGCTGTATCTTTATGTCTTTACGGTACTTTACGTATAGCATTTGGAGATTTCTACAAACCCAAGTGGTAATAATTTTTTTATAAAAAAGCAAGCGAAAAATAATTTGATGGCAAAAAATTTTTTTTCTGTACACTCTGTAGCCTAACAGAGTCATTATCGACTTTTGGATTGGTATGGCTATAAGCAGTCGGAGTCGGGGAAGAATTGTTTTTTTTTTTTTTACGTGGAATCGGAGCAAAAAAAATTTGTATATAAAATGTTTAGTCGGAGTCGGCAGTCGAATTATATTTTAACGACTTCGCTGACGCAGAAAATTGTGAAGGTGTTTAGAAATATACTATAGCTGAGTGACCATATGCGTGTTGAAATGTTCAAGTTTTACTGGGACTGTAGAACATTGATAATGCCGCTGATCGAATATCTTGGTTACACGAGGAACAGACTTCACAATATTATATCGGATCGTGTTAGTCACGTTAAAATATGGTGGATGGAATTCTACCTCAAAACCAGCAGATAATCAAGCATACATACATTTTTAATTGTATTATCAGTCAGACTCATATATTTGATTTAATTATTAATATGGAGATCAGAATCATTTCGCTTATATGAAATATCTCTGTTTGATGCTCTCGGTAATAGCGCGAACGCGTCGGGAATTCTATTTAATATATTTCTCTCTCTCTGTAAATTATTTTCAAGATTATTTTAAGGAATTAAATATTGACAAAATAAATATTTAGAACATTTGAAATATATTAATATTTTAATAAATCAAAGGGCATAGTTTGAATCTATATTATTTATTATCTATTATTATATTATTTTATTATTTATTATTATATTATTATTATTATTATTATATATTATTATTATTATTATTATTTATATTATTGTTATTATTATTATTATTATTATTATTATTATATATTATTATTATTATTATTATTATGTATTATTATTATATAAATTTATTATATTATTATTCATTAATATTATTATTAATTATATTTTATGTATTATTATTTATTATTTTATATTATTATTATTATTATTATTTTTAATTAATTTTATATTTTATTCTTATTATATTATTATTAATTTATGATGACTTCACTATTCGCGTTAACATTGATAAAAAAAAAAAAACCACGGGTGTTTATAATAAAAATAAAAATATTTTGCATTATAATTACGTTATACATTTGTTTCTGAAACTGAAATATATTTGTTTGTCATGTGTTGCACCTGCATCTTTGTCTTTACGATACTTTATCGTATATTATTTGGAGATTAGATTCATTGGAAAAGTGGTATATTTTTTTTATCCTCAAAAGCAAGCAAAAAAAAAAAAATTTGAAACAAAAATCATGTTTTACTGTAACTCTGTAACTTCTAAGCTAAGTCAAAATCGAATTTTTGAATTTGATTGCTGGAGTCGGAGTCGGAGTCGGAGTCAGGGTCGAAAATTTTTGTTTAAGTGGAGTCGGAGTCGAAAATCAAAATTTGAATTTAAGGAGTCGGAGTCAGAGTAGAAAAATTTATTTTACGACTCAGCAACCCTGGTTTTAATTGCTTAATTGCGAAATGTTTAACATACCTGAATGTTGAGTTGTAATTCCTTTGGTTTCATTAATTTTTTTAAACTTAGAGTTGTGTTTTTCTATTATTTTATGTTTTTCAATGGCACGATTTAACGCTAGTTTATTTTTTATTTCACCACTAAGTTTTATTGCTGATAAGATATTTTGAGTCTTACCCTCAAAAGTCTCTGGGTCAAATGGCCCTGTTACAGCAGCAGAAAAAGCTTCCAAAAGGTTTTTTTCAGATAATTTTTTTAGTAACTTTTCTTTTCTCTTTCTAAAACTATATTTCGAACGCGGTTTCTTTGTTTTTTTTTTCTTTACTTTATCATCCATAATGTACAGTTTAAATTTTAAACTTTAAAATAAATTTCTATTAAAATCGATATTATATATTATATATATAATATATATATATATATATATATATATATATATATAATATATATATAATATATACTATATATATATATTATATATTATTATAGTATATATATATATTATATTAGTAATATTATTATATATAAATATTATTATATATATAGTATATATTATATTATATATATAATTTAACTGATTATTAATAATGGACCCTTTTCTTTCTATTTTACTTAATTTTTCTATTTTATTTATTATCCAATTCAGAGTTACCATGAAATCAGTATATAAATGTAATTCATTTATTTTTAAAAGAGTAATAGTTCAAGTTAAATTCTTAAGCATGTAAACTAAAATCTAGATACCAAATTTTGTGCAAAATAACACTTGAAAGAACAAATAATTTTATCTATAATATATAGTATAATATATATATATAATATTATATATATATTATATATATATATTATATATATATATATATATATATATTATTAAATATATATATTATATATAATTATATTATATATATATTATATAGGATTGTGCCAGAACTATATCGTTGGCCAAGTACAATACCAATACTAGCAATTGATTGCTACTGCAATACCAATGATTCAATTTAAGCAAATCCAACCAATTACCATTCAGATACCATACTGAATACCAATACTATATATAATTTGGGTTATAATGTAAAATTTTTTAATCGTATGAAAAAAACAACTAATTAGATCTATTTTATTAAACTTTCGAACGGAAGTTTAAGGAGCATTACTATTTTTTAACTTTTGCCTCTCTCTTCTTACGCATTATAAGACTGAACAGTATTGATACATTTTGAACATAATACCAATACAATAAATTTACCAATACGCTGTGGACTAAATGCCATGCCCTTTGGGAAGCCAATACCAATACCCCGGAAAAAATGGCCCAATAACTGGCCATTGCCAATACAATACTTGGGCACATGCTAATATATAATTAATTTTATATATTTATATATATTATTTATATATAATATAATATATCGTATATATATAATTTATATATATAAGTTATATATATATACTATAACTAAAAATATAACGTAATATATATATATATATATATTAATATATAATTATATTATTATAAAGTTAGAGTAGAGAGAGCTTATGTAGGTAATAGTTAATGGGAACAGTAAATAAAAGGTTATGTTTCTAATGCTAATTATAACTAATAATAATATTAATATAGATACTTAGTACACCACAGCTCAGGGGCAGAGCCATAATCTAGGAAATTTTTAATTCTGAGGAAGGCGGAGTCAAGAAAGAACAGGTGACACTCACACGCCCGACCAGTGACGAACATAGGTCTCTCGCCTAATTGGGCGAGTGCTCTACCGCTCAGCTACCGGACGCTATTTGGTATTTGATCCATTCTTCATGTGATTTTATATGTCGCTTTATCTAAACTTCACTGGCAAGAATTACATGATGCATTTTTTTACTAATAGATTATCAAATAAAAATATATGAACTATGTATTAGGTAAATAAAAAATATAAAATATATGAACATTTATACACTGAGTATAACAAGACAACTATAACTGATACATCAAACTCATTTAAAATTTTTCAAACTTCAAGCTAAGAGCAAAAACTAAATATAGCTGAAGTTTATTACATAAGACATCACAAACCAGACATTAACATAATGTTTAATGTAATGTCCTTTATTTTAAAAATAATAGGAAAAGTTAACTAAAATAAAATAATTTATAATCTTAAATCTTGAACATTATTATAATCTTGTACTTTTTTGTAAATATTAACACTCAACTCATTCTTAATTTCATAAACACTATCCACCCTAACATTAAATGCACTATTGAACAATCTCAACACAACACCTTACCCATTCTTGATACTCTCATGACTTGCTCCAACTCTTATACTATCCAATTCACTATCTACAGAAACTATGCATCCAATCCTGCTTACATCCACTGCTTTTCTTCACATAATCTAAACACTAAAATTAGAACTTTTTCTTACCTTTTTCTTTTACGTGGTTTCAGCATATGCTGAACCTGAACTCGATTTCATTACCTCCACTTTCAAAAAACTTTCTTATCCTTCTTATATCATCCAGAAGTACTTAAAAATGGCAAACAAACCTAATACAATCCTCACATTAACCGCTTCCTTAATTCAACCTCTTTCCTTCATCCGCCTCAATTTCCTTTCAACCACATTAAAAATATTTTTTCAAAGACTTAACGTTTCACTTCCTCCGATATCCTCCCCCCTTAAAAAAAACCTAAAACCTCACATTCATCAACCTGGCGCTACTACTGAACTCCCCCAATGTGTCTATAAAATTCCCTGTAAAAACTGCAACTACCTTTACATTGGACATACCCATGATTTTACACGTCGTCTCTATCAGCATATACATCACCTTGTACATGATAATCAAAATTCTTCCCTCACACTCCATCGCTCTACTTACAATCATTCCATCCACATTAACCAAGGTACACCTATTCTCCATGTACAAAATGTATAAAAAACGTAAACTCACTGAATACTTTTACATGATTAATTCAAGTAATTTCAATAAACAAAAAGGTGATTATGACATTGACACAATACAAAATAATATTTTGAACAACACAATTTTTAAAAAAATTAAATTATCAAAACTTTGAAATCTTACATTACTTCATAATTGTTCCTTTTGTTATATTTTAGTTTATATAATATCACATCAGAATGGGGTTCCAGCTTATGAACGAAAGCTAATGATTTGATATTTAAATAACTTACAATTTCAATAATTTTTAAACTTAAGAATCTCCTGATTGATTACTTCATATTACATCTATAAGGCACTCCTACTTGTAAATATTTGTACTAGCGATCACTGCTTTAACTCCATATATATATATATATATATATATATATATATATATATATATATATATATATATTAATATAACTTACTTTCTGCTGCTATCTTACACATATATATATATATATATATATATATATATTTATATATATATATATATATATATATATATATATATATATATATATATATATATATATATATATATATATATATATAAATAAAATAATCTTATTTATATATATATATAAGTAATCTTTATATATATTTATATATATATATTTGTATATATATATATTAAAAAAATCTTACTTTAGATAAAATACCGACTCTCTTCTAAATTATTTACAGAGTTTCTCTATAAGGAGGCTTCTATTATAATTTATATCCTTTAGAGATCATTGCTGAATACTTAGTATATATATATATATATATATATAATAATAATATTAATAATATATATGTATATATATATGTATATATATATATATAATAATAAGCTAATATATATATATATATATATATATATATATATATATATATATATATATATATATATATATATATATATATATATATATATATATATATATATATATATATACAATAATATAATAATAATATATATATATATAATAATAATATATATATATATATTATATATAATATGTATATATATATATATAATAATATAAATATAAAGATACCGGATATATATATATATACATGTATGCAATAGCAATAATAACAACAATTAAAGTTTATTCACACTTATATCTAATATGTAATATGTACATATATAATATATATATATATATATATATATATATATAGGGTACGACTTGCTAAATTGGTTCTTCTTTTGTGAGCAAGCACCCTATATAAGAGGTTGGTAAATTAGAAATCCATATTTGAAATGATGTTTTTATTCAACATAAGTAAAATATGCAATGAAAGTATAAAAGTAACAAAAGTCCCTTCTGTTGAGATACTCTCTCTTCGTAGGCGAATTGGTAGTTCCACCCTATTTTTGTGCGAGGATTTGTGTTTGTGATTGAAATTCGAGTCGCAGCCTTTTCCTTGAAATTTACCTCTCTTGCCG
>JABUQX010093708.1:15000-22500 GCA_015478945.1 Trachelipus rathkii | reverse complement strand
ACTCCAGTAACTTTTGAACCAGGAAGCCAGTAACTCTGATTGTACTTTTATTCAAAAGAACGTGTTCCAATTAAGAGGAACAGGATGTCTGAATGTCTTACAAATGGTTCTTTTATACTCATAATAGGTCAGTAAGATGGGTCCAATTGAGGGATTGATTTATGCCAAAAAGACAATAGTAACCAAATTTTAACTCTAGTAACTTTTGAACCAGGAAGCCAGTAACTCTGATTATACTTTTATTCAAAAGAACGTGTCCAAATCAAGAGGAACAGGATGTCTGAATGTCTTACGAATGGTTCTTTTATACCCATAATAGGTCAGTAAGATGGGTCAAAATGAGGGATTGATTTATGCCAAAAAGACAATAGTAACCAAATTTTAACTCTAGTAACTTTTGAACCAGGAAGCCAGTAACTCTGATTATACTTTTATTCAAAAGAACGTGTCCCAATTAAGACGAACAGGATGTCTGAAAGTCTTACGAATGGTTCTTTCATACTCATAATAGGTCAGTAAGATGGGTCAAAATGAGGGATTGATTTATGCCAAAAAGACAATAGCAACCAAATTTTAACTCCAGTAACTTTTGAACCAGGAAGCCAGTAACTCTGATTGTACTTTTATTCAAAAGAACGTGTTCCAATTAAGAGGAACAGGATGTCTGAATGTCTTACGAATGGTTCTTTTATACTCATAATAGGTCAGTAAGATGGGTCAAATTGAGGGATTGATTTATGCCAAAAAGACAATAGTAACCAAATTTTAACTCTAGTAACTTTTGAACCAGGAAGCCAGTAACTCTGATTATACTTTTATTCAAAAGAACGTGTCCAAATCAAGAGGAACAGGATGTCTGAATGTCTTACGAATGGTTCTTTTATACCCATAATAGGTCAGTAAGATGGGTCCAATTGAGGGATTGATTTATGCCAAAAAGACAATAGTAACCAAATTTTAACTCTAGTAACTTTTGAACCAGGAAGCCAGTAACTCTGATTATACTTTTATTCAAAAGAACGTGTCCCAATTAAGACGAACAGGATGTCTGAAAGTCTTACGAATGGTTCTTTCATACTCATAATAGGTCAGTAAGATGGGTCAAAATGAGGGATTGATTTATGCCAAAAAGACAATAGCAACCAAATTTTAACTCCAGTAACTTTTGAACCAGGAAGCCAGTAACTCTGATTGTACTTTTATTCAAAAGAACGTGTTCCAATTAAGAGGAACAGGATGTCTGAATGTCTTACAAATGGTTCTTTTATACTCATAATAGGTCAGTAAGATGGGTCAAATTGAGGGATTGATTTATGCCAAAAAGACAATAGTAACCAAATTTTAACTCTAGTAACTTTTGAACCAGGAAGCCAGTAACTCTGATTATACTTTTATTCAAAGAACGTGTCCAAATCAAGAGGAACAGGATGTCTGAATGTCTTACGAATGGTTCTTTTATACCCATAATAGGTCAGTAAGATGGGTCCAATTGAAGGATTGATTTATGCCAAAAAGACAATAGTAACCAAATTTTAACTCTAGTAACTTTTGAACCAGGAAGCCAGTAACTCTGATTATACTTTTATTCAAAAGAACGTGTCCAAATCAAGAGGAACAGGATGTCTGAATGTCTTACGAATGGTTCTTTTATACCCATAATAGGTCAGTAAGATGGGTCAAAATGAGTGATTGATTTATGCTAATTTGACTACAGTAACTAAATTGTAACTCTAGTAACTTTTGAACCAGGAAGCCAGTAACTCTGATTATACTTTTATTCAAAAGAACGTGTCCCAATTAAGAGGAACAGGATGTCTGAATGTCTTACGAATGGTTCTTTTATACCCATAATAGGTCAGTAAGATGGGTCAAATTGAGGGATTGATTTATGCCAAAAAGACAATAGTAACCAAATTTTAACTCCAGTAACTTTTGAACCAGGAAGCCAGTAACTCTGATTATACTTTTATTCAAAAGAACGTGTCCAAATCAAGAGGAACAGGATGTCTGAATGTCTTACGAATGGTTCTTTTATACCCATAATAGGTCAGTAAGATGGGTCCAATTGAGGGATTGATTTATGCCAAAAAGACAATAGTAACCAAATTTTAACTCTAGTAACTTTTGAACCAGGAAGCCAGTAACTCTGATTATACTTTTATTCAAAAGAACGTGTCCAAATCAAGAGGAACAGGATGTCTGAATGTCTTACGAATGGTTCTTTTATACTCATAATAGGTCAGTAAGATGGGTCAAAATGAGTGATTGATTTATGCTAATTTGACTACAGTAACTAAATTGTAACTCTAGTAACTTTTGAACCAGGAAGCCAGTAACTCTGATTATACTTTTATTCAAAAGAACGTGTCCCAATTAAGACGAACAGGATGTCTGAAAGTCTTACGAATGGTTCTTTCATACTCATAATAGGTCAGTAAGATGGGTCAAAATGAGGGATTGATTTATGCCAAAAAGACAATAGCAACCAAATTTTAACTCCAGTAACTTTTGAACCAGGAAGCCAGTAACTCTGATTGTACTTTTATTCAAAAGAACGTGTTCCAATTAAGAGGAACAGGATGTCTGAATGTCTTACGAATGGTTCTTTTATACTCATAATAGGTCAGTAAGATGGGTCAAATTGAGGGATTGATTTATGCCAAAAAGACAATAGTAACCAAATTTTAACTCTAGTAACTTTTGAACCAGGAAGCCAGTAACTCTGATTATACTTTTATTCAAAGGAACGTGTCCAAATCAAGAGGAACAGGATGTCTGAATGTCTTACGAATGGTTCTTTTATACCCATAATAGGTCAGTAAGATGGGTCCAATTGAGGGATTGATTTATGCCAAAAAGACAATAGTAACCAAATTTTAACTCTAGTAACTTTTGAACCAGGAAGCCAGTAACTCTGATTATACTTTTATTCAAAGAACGTGTCCCAATTAAGACGAACAGGATGTCTGAAAGTCTTACGAATGGTTCTTTCATACTCATAATAGGTCAGTAAGATGGGTCAAAATGAGGGATTGATTTATGCCAAAAAGACAATAGCAACCAAATTTTAACTCCAGTAACTTTTGAACCAGGAAGCCAGTAACTCTGATTGTACTTTTATTCAAAAGAACGTGTTCCAATTAAGAGGAACAGGATGTCTGAATGTCTTACAAATGGTTCTTTTATACTCATAATAGGTCAGTAAGATGGGTCAAATTGAGGGATTGATTTATGCCAAAAAGACAATAGTAACCAAATTTTAACTCTAGTAACTTTTGAACCAGGAAGCCAGTAACTCTGATTATACTTTTATTCAAAAGAACGTGTCCAAATCAAGAGGAACAGGATGTCTGAATGTCTTACGAATGGTTCTTTTATACCCATAATAGGTCAGTAAGATGGGTCCAATTGAGGGATTGATTTATGCCAAAAAGACAATAGTAACCAAATTTTAACTCTAGTAACTTTTGAACCAGGAAGCCAGTAACTCTGATTATACTTTTATTCAAAAGAACGTGTCCAAATCAAGAGGAACAGGATGTCTGAAAGTCTTACGAATGGTTCTTTCATACTCATAATAGGTCAGTAAGATGGGTCAAAATGAGGGATTGATTTATGCCAAAAAGACAATAGCAACCAAATTTTAACTCCAGTAACTTTTGAACCAGGAAGCCAGTAACTCTGATTGTACTTTTATTCAAAAGAACGTGTTCCAATTAAGAGGAACAGGATGTCTGAATGTCTTACAAATGGTTCTTTTATACTCATAATAGGTCAGTAAGATGGGTCAAATTGAGGGATTGATTTATGCCAAAAAGACAATAGTAACCAAATTTTAACTCTAGTAACTTTTGAACCAGGAAGCCAGTAACTCTGATTATACTTTTATTCAAAAGAACGTGTCCAAATCAAGAGGAACAGGATGTCTGAATGTCTTACGAATGGTTCTTTTATACCCATAATAGGTCAGTAAGATGGGTCCAATTGAGGGATTGATTTATGCCAAAAAGACAATAGTAACCAAATTTTAACTCTAGTAACTTTTGAACCAGGAAGCCAGTAACTCTGATTATACTTTTATTCAAAAGAACGTGTCCCAATTAAGACGAACAGGATGTCTGAAAGTCTTACGAATGGTTCTTTCATACTCATAATAGGTCAGTAAGATGGGTCAAAATGAGGGATTGATTTATGCCAAAAAGACAATAGCAACCAAATTTTAACTCCAGTAACTTTTGAACCAGGAAGCCAGTAACTCTGATTGTACTTTTATTCAAAAGAACGTGTTCCAATTAAGAGGAACAGGATGTCTGAATGTCTTACAAATGGTTCTTTTATACTCATAATAGGTCAGTAAGATGGGTCAAATTGAGGGATTGATTTATGCCAAAAAGACAATAGTAACCAAATTTTAACTCTAGTAACTTTTGAACCAGGAAGCCAGTAACTCTGATTATACTTTTATTCAAAAGAACGTGTCCAAATCAAGAGGAACAGGATGTCTGAATGTCTTACGAATGGTTCTTTTATACTCATAATAGGTCAGTAAGATGGGTCAAAATGAGTGATTGATTTATGATAATTCATGACACATTCGCGACACATTCGCGAAATTAATTTTAATTTTAATTTAATTAATTTTATTATTTATTTATTTTTTTATTTATTTAATTATTTATCAATTTATTATATATATATATATATAATAATATTCATGACACATTCGCGACACATTCGCGAAATTAATTCTAATTTTAATTTAATTAATTTTATTATTTATTTATTTTTTTATTTATTTAATTATTTATAAATTTATTATATATATATATATATATATATATATATATATATATATATATATATATATATATATATATATATATATATATATATATATATATATATATATATATATATATATACTATACTAATATATATATATATATATATATATATATATATATATATATATATATATATTTATTTATTTGTTTATTTATTTATTTATTTATTTATTTATTTTATTATTTATTTATTTATTTATTTATTTATTTATTTATTATTTATTTATTTATTTCTATACTTTATTTATTTAGGTATTAATTATTATTAATTTAATTTCTTTTTATATTTATTTTCAAATATTTCTAATATATATAGAATTGTATACTTTTATCGATAGATAAAATAAATGAACCAAGATATATATATATATATATATATATATATATATATATATATATATATATATATATATATATATATATATATATATATATATATATATATATATATATATATATATATATATATATATATATATATATATATATATATATATATTTTATTTTATTATTTATTTATTTGTCCTAAAATTGTGTCCTTTATTATTTATTTTATTATTTAGTTATTTATTTTAATTTTATTTTATTTTTTAATTTATTTATTTATTTATTTATTAATTTTTATTTATTTCTTTATTTATTTATTTTTTAATTTATTAATTATTTATTTATTTATTTATTCATTTGTCCTAAAATTTGTCCTTTATAAAATATGAACCGTGGCGTATTTTTGCAAGTGGCGATTCTTTTTTCGCGAATGTGTCGCGAATGTGTTTTGAATATCGTTCTAAAATTATACACATTCCGAGTCACCCCTCCATCAATTTTTACGGCGGGGTGAATCAGACCAAGTTAGGCCCCGTAATTTTGCCACTAATACTGTTTGGATCAAAAATTTACTTTGCCAGTTTAAAGCTAACATATTGGAGTGTATCCACTGATAAAATAATTAAAATCGATCCACAATTTTTCATTTTATAATGAAGTTAAAAAAACTCACATTTTTCAAAAGTGAAATTCTATTGAAGGACATTTTGTTATCTAATTTCTAACATTTTTTAAAAATATAAAAACTTTCTAGAATTAAATAAAAAGGATAAAGGTAAAGGATGGGCGTGGTAAAGCCTTAACATCGGCACCACTTAATCCCATTTGTAGCAAAGCACACTACAAATGTACTCATTAACGTCTGAGTGCGACGAAGCTTGAGTTAATACAGAATAGCTCACATTCTCTCGCTCCAACCCAGACTCGAACCTGGGCCCCCTCGCTTGCTAGACGAGTGCTCTACCACTGAGCTAATATGATCTAAATAAAACTTGTAGTACTACCGCGTGGCTATTAAATGAGCGAAAAAAAAAAATTTTTTCACCCCGCCCGACGCTATATATTAAAAAATGTTCAAAGACAGAGCCAAGAATATTTTAACGGCTACCACTTCTAAATCTGTGATGATGTTCAATCTTTGATAATTTATTGATTTATTAATTCCCAATAATACCCTACCACCTTTTACATTTCTATCCTTTCTGAATATCTCAAAATGTTTAAATACAATATCTTTGTAATCATCTAAATAAGTTTCTTGCAATGCAAAAAATTGTTGTATGATATGTTCTAAGAAGAGACTATTTATAATAATTTCTCTAATATTCCACTGACATAATTTAAGTTTTTGATCCATTATTATGTAATAAATATTCTAGACTTCTATTCCCATATAAACTTTCCACAAATATAAAATTGCAACTTTCTTCTTTAATAAATGGAACATTACATAGCTTCAGAGTCATTAAAAGATCATATAGATTATATGACAATTCTTTTTGAGAAAAGTTAGATTGGAATATCATTCCTAATCCACTAATTAATTTTTCAGTTTGCATATTATTTAGCTGATTTTGCTCCCGAGTATGAGACGTCAATTGATCTTGCTTTGGCAAGGTTCCTGGATTATTAGTCTCTTAGTCTTTTCTTTGTAGTGTTCCTGCATAAGTAGTTTCCATATTAGAAGAATTATTGCGTATATTATTAAAAAGCTTTCCGGCATTGTTAAAAGTAGTTTTATCTACTTTTAGATATACAATTTCATTTTCTCTTATATAATGAGAACATTCCCTTGAATAAGGATAAACATTACTACAGTTCACACATTTAGGCTACGTATTTCACTCATAATTTTATATTAAGTGTGCTTGAACATAGAATCCACATTTTACACCTCCTTTACAAAATTTTCCTCTATGACCAAATCTTTGATATACAAAGCACCACAATATATTTGGGTAATATTGTCTCACGCTATGAGATATGTATCCACAAAATATTTGTTGTGGGATATCCAATAATCCAAGGGTTAATATTATTATGAGTTGAACTTTTTTCTTTACTATTCGTCTAGCAGATATAACTTTAACTGCGTTTCCAGAAGCCTGACTGCAAAATCGACTCGGAAACGCTTCAAATTGAAAAAAATTACTTTAACCAATCAGAAAACAGGGAATGTGAGTACCTGGAAACGGCCATCGGATCAACTGACAATTGTAAACAATACTCTTATACTTATATATGTATCTATTTTATGAAATAATACGATATATTTAGTATCCTTAATATGAAAGTTAACTAAAATATTAAAAAACTTTTGGCAAGCCAT
>JABUQX010093708.1:7500-10000 GCA_015478945.1 Trachelipus rathkii | reverse complement strand
ACAACAGCCTAATTTGTTTTCGATTTTTTGAGTTTTGTGCTCAGCGTTGTCCAATTTCCAAACCCACTTTTTGTAAAATGAAAAATTGCGATTATTCTTTTCCTGTTCGTGCGAAGTGGATGAAATTTTCAGGGCATATGTAGTCGGGAGAGATGCATATTTTTTACTTAGATAATTTCTTTGTATATGCATTAGTTTTGGATTTGTTCTTGGAACAAATTTAAAAAAAAATTTTTGGAAATTTTAAAAAAATTTCTTTTGAGTATACAAAAAATTATCTAAGTAAAAAAGATTTATGCCCGACTTTACAAGCCCTGAAATTTGATGTTGATCGGACCGTATAAAAAAAATATCTCAATATTTCACTTTTTCAAAAAATTTGAATTTTTGGAAAAGTGAAAATTGATATTTTTCTACTCATCCGATCAACATCAAATTTTCAGGGCTTTTATAGTCGGGCAAGATGCATCTTTTTACTTAGATAATTTTTTTGTATACTCAAAAAAATTATATAATTTCAAAAATTTTTTAAACTATTTAAGAACAATCAAAAAACTAATGCATATATAAGAAATGTTTTTGTATAAAAGTGCACCTCTTGTGAATTCATATATCTTAAGTTTTACGACTCGCACAAACAGAGAAAAAATTATCATAATTTTTTCATTTAAGAATCCAAAGAAAGTGGTTTGAAAGTAGTTAACATGACTTTTAAACTAAAAAATCGAAAAAACAAATGTGACTATTGTAGGTAATGGTATCTATGCATATTTCAAGTTTGAAATCATTCGAAAAATTTGAAGTTGATACATTTCAAATCAAAAACGATGGTTTTGAAAATTAAATTCTGAAAAAGAACCTGACTAAAGGCAGGGATCTTTACCGGAACCAGAATTTTTGGTTCCGGCCGGAACCGGAACTTTCCGGAACCTTGGAAAAGTTCCGGCCGGAACCGGAACTTTTCGACTTCAGCTACACCTTACATAAGCTGCGTTTCCAGAAGCCCGACTGCAGCCCGGGCACACATGCATCGTTTCCAGAGCCCGTTTGCGCACTTCTACGTCATGTAAACGTCACAGTCAGGCGTCCGTTGTTAAATCCTCGATTTCGAGAATTAATAAACGGGCGGGCTGCGGAAAGAATACTTTGTTTACAAACAAATCTTTTTACAAAACGTGTCGGAAATGGCTTGCCAAAATTTTTTAATACTTTAGTTAACTTTTATATTAAGGATACTAATATATCGTATCATTTCATAAAATAGATACATATAAGTATAAGAGTATTGCTTACAATTGCCAGCTGATCCGACGGGCGCGCTCGGCCGTTTCCAGGTACTAAAATTTCCTGTTCTCTGATTGGTTAATGCAATTTTTTTCAATTCGAAGCGTTTCCGAGTCGATTTTGCACACGGGCTGCACTCGGGCTTCTGGAAACGCAGCTATTTTCTACTTAAAACTTGTCTGATTAACAAGTGGAGTCTCTCTAGAAGTATCTGTCATCTTGTCATATCCATACTGTGAGCTCTTAGTTCTGCAAGCCAAAATTTGGATAAGCGGATCAATAAATTTATTAAGTAAAAAAGGAATATACTATAGCTGCGTTTCCGGCCGAGTGCAGCCCATGCAAACTCGGAAACGCTGGGCTAACAAATACCTTCATCGAGAGCAAGAGAAAACCAATTACGAAACGGCCGAGCAGCTCATCGGATCAGCTGGTAATATAAAAATACTCTTATAATGGAAGCGGATACAGGGGGCAGGAGGGCCCTTGGGCCCCCTAAATCTTAGCAGAAATAAAAAAATGAACCTAATATTTTTGCCAGACGACGTTTATGGTTTATTAGTATAAAAACAAAAAAAATACATAAATAGATAAACAAAAAAAAAATAATTATAAAATAAAAAATATATATAAAATATATATATATATATATATATATATATATATATATATATATATATATATATATATATATATATATATATATATATATATATATATATATATATATATATATATATATATATATATATATAATATATATATAATTTAATAATAATATATATATATATATATCACTCAATCTTTGCCACCCCCTAAATGCAATCTTGCTAACGCCCATGACTCTTATACTTATATTTATCTATTTTATGAAATGATAAAATATATTATATAAGGGCAAGATCCAATTTGGAGCCTGGGACGGGCCCCAGTTTTCACCCCACATAAAAATGGACATAAAATTCGGAATTCTCAGCCGATTTTGACTATATAAACACCAAAATGTAGCTTTTTTTGCACTCTAAAACGTTCATTTCCGGTGTTTTTCTGTGTCTGTAGTCATTCTTTCAGAATTTTTCAATTTTCAATTTTCATGTTTTTGACATTCTTCAAAATATCTTCCAGAATTTTTTCCGAAATGACTTCAAACTTGAAATATGCATAGATAGGTCTATTATGTAAAAAAGTACAGAAGTACTTTTTCGATTTTTTGAGT
>JABUQX010093708.1:0-5000 GCA_015478945.1 Trachelipus rathkii | reverse complement strand
TTAAATATATTGCTAATATACAGGGATGGCACGAAAAAAATCAAATGAAAAAAATCAATTGATTTTTTTATTTTGATTTTTGATTTTTATATTTTTATTATTTTTATTTTTTGTATATTTAAGTGATTTAACTTCAATAGAAATAAAAATAAATAAAATAAAACTATGTATTATGAAGTTTTTAATATATATTTTCAATTTTCAATTTTCATTGTAACCCGTAAGTCTGTAACATTCTTTAGTGCTGCTGTTTCATTGTTTCCATTGTAAGATTTTGAACCCAGAGCTAGGGCCTAGGGTTAAAAATTGAAAATTAATGCCAGATGCAGACTAATTATATATATTGTTTTGTATAATGTCGTATAATAGATATGTTAGGCCAGTATTTGAATATTGTCTACAATTTTAGCACCCTTATTAAAAAAGACATAGATATGCTGAAGAGGGCGCAACGTAAAGCAACGAGGAGGTAGATTTTTGGCTTTGAGGATAAGAATAGGCGTGAAGTTGTCTAGATAGGCCCATGCGGCTTCTTAAATATTATTCTTATTTATTATTTATTATGGGTTGACTGGGACATTCTAGAAGGGCCAATGCAGCTTCTTAATTATTAATTTTTATTGGTTGACTGGGACAGTCTAAAAAGGACCATGCAGCTTCTCAAGTATTATTCTTATTTATTATGAGTTGACTGGGACATTCTAGAGGGGTCAATGCGGCTTCTTAATTATTATTTTTAATTATTAATTATTATTGGTTGACTGGGACAGTCTAGATAGGCCTATGCGGCTTCTTAAGTATTATTCTTATTTATTATTTGATATTTATTATGAGTTGACTGGGACATTCTAGAGGTGCCAATGCGGCTTCTTAATTAGGTATTTTATTGGTTGGACTAGGACAGTCTAAAAAGGACCATGCAGCTTCTTAAATATTATTATTTATTATGGTGACTGAGACATTCTAGAGGCGTCATTGCGTTTTTTTAATTATTATTTTAATTATTAATTATATATATATATTTTTATTGGTTAACTGGGATAGTCTAAAAGGACCATGCGGCTTCATAAGTATTATTCTTATTATTATTATTATGGGTTGACTGGGACATTCTAGAGGGGCAATGCGGCTTCTTAATTATTAATTTTTATTGGTTGACTGCGACAGTCTAAAAGGACCATACGGCTTCTTGTATTATTCTTATTTATTATGGGTGACTGGGACTCTACAGAGGTTAATGCAGCTTCTTAATTATTATTCAGAATAATAATTAAGAGGCTGCATTATTCTAATTCTTAATCCCTATAGTAATAAGAATAACTAGAAACTTTCACATGTCTTAGGCTGTTTGATCAACAATAAAAATTAATAATTAAGCCGCATTGGACCCTCTAGAATGTCTCGATAACACATATTAAATAATAAATAGAATATGCCAAGCCACATGAGCCTGTCTAAACTGTCCCAGTCAGTCAATAATAATTAACAATTAAAAATAATAATTAAGAAGATGGATCCCTCTAGAGATGTCCCAGTCAACTCATTATAATAGATAATACTCAAACCGCATGATCCACTAATAAACGATTCCCAGTTGACCAATAAAGTGAAAGTAGAAAGCCATTAGCCCCTCTAGAAAATGTCCGATCAATCCATAATAATTAATAAATAAGAATAATAATTCAGAAGCCGCATGGCTATCTAGACTGTCCCAGTCAACCCATAATAATTAATAATTAGGAATAATAATTAATATTATGGGTTGACTCAGTCTAGATAGGCCCATGCGGCTTCTGAATTATTATTCTTATTTATTAATTTTTGTTGGTTGACTGGGACAGTCTAGGTAGGCCCATGTGGCTTCTTAATTATAAATACTATTCATTAATTACATTAATTATTATTAAAAATTATTCTTAATTCTTAATTTTTATGGGTTGACTGGGACATTCTAGAGGGGACAATGCGGTTTCTCAATTATTATTTTTTATTGGTTGACTAGGAAAGTCTAAAAAGGACCATTCGGCTTCTTAAGTATTATTCTTATTTATTTTGAGTTGACTGGGACATTCTAGAAGGATTAATGTAATGTGGCTTCTTAATTATTATTTTTAATTATTAATTATTATTTTTTGATTGGGATAGTCTAGACAGGCCCATGCTGCTTCTTAAGTATAATTCTTATTTATTTTTTATTATGGGTTGACTGAGACATTCTAGAGGGGAAAGCACTGTAATTATTAATTTTTATTGGTTGACTGGGAAAGTCTAAAAGGACCATGCTGCTTCTTAAGTATTATTCTTATTTATTATGAGTTGACTGGGACATTCTAGAGGGGTCAATGCGGCATCTTAATTATTATTTTCAATATTAATTGACTGGGACAGTCTAGGTAGGCCCATGCGGCTTCTTAAGTATTATTCTTATTTATTATTATTTATTATGGGTTGACTGGGACATTCTAGAGGGGCCAATGTGGCTTCTTAATTATTAATTTTTATTGGTTGACTGGGACAGTCTAAATAGGACCATGCGGCTTCTTAAGTATTGTTCTTATATATTATGGGTTAACTGGGACATTCTAGAGGGGTTCATGCAGCTTCTTAATTATTATTCTTAATTATTAATTATTATGGGTTGACTGGGACAGTCTAGATAGGCCCATGCGGCTTCTGAATTATTATTCTTATTTATTATAATGGATTGACTGGGACATTCTAGAGGGGCCAATGCAGCTTTTTAATTATTATTCTTAATTATTAATTATTGTTGGTTGACTGGGACAGTTTAGGTAGGCCCATGCGGCTTCTTAATTATAATTACTATTCATTAATTACATTAATTATTATTAAAAATTATTCTTAATTCTTAATTTTTATGGGTTGAATGGACACTCTAGATTAGTTCTGCGTCTTTTTATATATATATATATATATATAATATATATATATATATATATATATATATATATATATATATATATATATATATATATATATATATATATATATATATATATATATATATATATATATATATATATATATATATATATATATATATATATATATATATATATATATATATATATATATATATATATAAGTACAAAGGATGAAGTGCTGAAGAAAAAGAAAAAGGTCGAAAATCAATAAAATCAAAAAAATCAAAAATTGATTTTTAAAAAAATAAAAAAAATCCCCAACCCTGCTAGTATATGATACTAACAATGAATTTAAGTGGTAACGGACATGATTCAAAAGTTCGAAATATTTTAAATAATTATTTAACAATCACTTTTATATTAAATATTTTTTAAAAAAGTGAAATATTTTTGGATAATTACGTATATATATATATATATATATATATATATATATATATATATATATATATTTTATATATATATTTATATATAATAAAATACATATATATTTATATATATATATATATATATATATATATATATATATATATATCTATATTATATATATATATACATATGTATTTTTTTATCTAAATATTTATATTTTTGGATATATATATATATATATATATATATATATATATATATATATATATATATATATATATATATATATATATATATATATATATATATATATATATATATATATATATATATATATATATATATATATATATATATATATATATGTTTTATGTACAGTCCTTTTATAATTTAAAACTAACGAATACCCTAGAGTAGACCGCATAGATATCAGGAGTCGGGGTCTCTCGGCCTCTAGGTGGACGACGGGGGGACTTCGTCCCCCCTCTGTCCCCCATCGGCTCGAGCCCCCTAATGGAAATATATGCTTCCTTGAACCTTAACCTCAACTTACTCGCATAGTTAATTGACTAAATAAAGTTGCTTAAAAAACTGAATAGATTATTATTATTATTATTATTATGGCTAGTTTGTAAAATTATTGTTATTATTTATTATTATTATTATTATTATTATTATTATTATTATTATTATTATTATTATTATTATTATTATTATTATTATTATTATTATTATTATTATTATTGCAAACTAACCTAACCTAACCTAACTTAACCTAAATTAATTTTCATTAATATACCAGTTTGTGATCAGGAAACTTAGGAGGTTCAGGTTGTACGCTAGCCTTGTGAGGTGGTTGACTATATCCTCACTAGTCACAGTATAGTTTCTGCAAGGCTATTTGTGTGTATTATTATTATTATTATTATTATTATTATTATTATTATTATTATTATTATTATTATTATTATTATTATTATTATTATTATTATTTTTTATTATTATTATTATTATTATTATTATTATTATTATTATTATTATTATTATTATTATTATTATTATTATTATTATTATTATTATTATATTGTACTAAATATTTGAATTAATAAATTCATGTCTAAAAAAATTTTCCTTTAACAAAGGTAGTGGAGCAAAATAATGCATAAAAGAAATGCCTTTTCTTTACAAAAAATTCTATCGCAAAATCAAAGCCTTACACAATATTTAGCCTAGGTTGTATAAAAGTGTATTGAAAAGGTGTCAGAAATTTAGTAAAACGTACGTATCTAGGATTTGGTCAATTCTTCTTTTTTTGTGTTTTATTTTACAGAAAAAAAGTAAAAACTAAAATTTCTCAAAATAATTAGTCCTTTACTTTAACTTTCGTTGTGTGATTTACAAAAAAAGTAATTTATTTAACTTTCTATTGTTTCAATAACTAACTAATTAGAAAAAAAGTTCAATCTTTTAACGCTATGAGCGTTGGTGTCCATTGTGTTCGATTTAGTAGGTTTTAAAATAAAATCGGCTTAAGCTTAACTGGAAGCTGATAATCAACAAGAGCCTATATGGATATATATATATATATATATATATATATATATATATATATATATATATATATATATATATATATATATATATATATATATATATATATATATATATATATATATATATATATAT
>JABUQX010093707.1:60000-63827 GCA_015478945.1 Trachelipus rathkii | reverse complement strand
AAATCAAGTAAAAAATCAGTTGATTTTTTTCATTAGATTTTTTTCGTGCCATCCCTGATTGATATTATAATAAAAATAAATAAATTAATATAAATGCCAACCAAACCCTAACCTAACCATCGACACTAACATGTAAGAAAGCGCTAACAAATGAACAGTGTTTTCGGCCAATAAATAAATTTCTCCATATATATATATATATATATATATATATATATATATATATATATATATATATATATATATATATATATATATATATATATATATATATATATATATATATATATATATATATATATATATATATATATATATATTTAAAAATCTGGAAAAACTAAAATTCGCTTCCATAGAAATAAAAAAAAATGTCAACACAGTGGAGTTCCGTGTGTAGGATGTAACGAGTAACGGAAAAAATCCGTTACAATTTTTAAAAAGGGTAGCGTTACCGTTACATCGTTACATTTTAAAATCGTTTGAAGCGTTACCGTTACTCGTTACAATTGTAACGCCCGTTACGTAATGCCGTTACATGTAACGCGTTACTGCCCACCTCTGCATATATATATATATATATATATATATATATATATATATATATATATATATATATATATATATATATATATATATATATATATATATATATATATATATATATATATATATATATATATATATATATATTATTAAATAATTTCTATTAAGCTTTAACTGCTATAAAATTGAATTTTAATTCTTAAGCTTGCCTTTTTGTAAATTTTTTAAAAAGTTAATTAACTAAATATTGCAATTTATTAACTTTTTCATAATTAACTTAACAAAATCCTATTAAAAAATTAAAATTAATTTTTTTTTTAAAAGGGGAGGTGCAACTATTTATTAAGGGCAGTGCCCGATTTTCACCCTCCCTAAAGATAGACATAAAATTCGGAATTCTCAGCCGATTTTGACCCTATCAACACCAAACTTTAGCTTTTTTTTTTGCCCTCTAAAATGTTGTTTTCTGGTGCTTTTCTATGTCTGTAGTCATTCTTTCAGAATGTTCAATTTTTCAAAACCCATGTTTTTGATATTTTTCGTATCAACTCCTAGAATTTTTTTCGAAATGACTTCAAACTTGAAATATGCATAGATGAGTTCATTACCTACAAAAGTCATGAAATACTTTTTCGATTTTTTGAGTTTTGTGCTCAGCGTTGTCCAATTTCAAAATTCACTTTTTTTTGGATTTTAAAATGAAATTTCTTTTCATGTTCGGGCGAAGTGGATGAAATTTTCAGGGCATATGTAGTCTGGAGAGAATGCATTTGCCAGATATTTCTTTGTATATACAGTAGTTTTGGATTTGTTCCTGGAAAAAATTTTCCAAAAAAATGTTTTGGAAATTTTTAAAAAATTTTCTTTTGAGTATACAAAAAATTATCTAAGAAAAAGATGCATCTCGCCCGACTATACAAGCCCTGAAAATTTGATGTTGATCGGACAAGTAGAAAAATAGTATCTCAATATTTCACTTTTTTAAACTTTTGAATTTTTGGAAAAGTGAAAAATTGATATTTTTCTACTCATCCGATCAACATCAAATTTTCAGGGTTTTCATATAATCGGGCTTGAGATATACATCTTTACTAGATAAATTTTTGTATGCTCAAGAATTTTTAAAATTTTCAAAAATGTGTTTGAAAATTTGTTCCAGAATAAATCCAAAACTAGTATATGTGAAGAAGTTATCTAAGTAAAACAGTAATGCATCTCTCTTGACTGCATATGCTATTTGTTCCTACGAGGCTGGAAAAAAGTTATCGCAATTTTTATTGCAAGATCGAGAAAGGATTGGCTTACGAATTGGACAACGCTGGCTACAAACTCAAGAAAAAAATCGTGACTTTGTAGGTAGCCATCCATGCATATTTTAAGGGTTTGAAGTGTTTCCGAAAAAATTCTGGAAGTTGATACGAAAAATGTCAAAAACTTAGGTTCAAAAATTGATAATTCTGAAAGAATGACTACAGGCACAGAAAAACACCAGAAAACAACGTTTTAGAAAGGGCAAATCTCTACAGTTTGGTGTTGATAACGTCAAATCGACTGATATTCCGAATTTTATGCCATTTAAGGGGGTGTGGAACATTGGACCCTGTCCTTATTAACATGTTCTCTATAAATTTTTAGCTTTTCCAATGTTTCAGGAGTAACTCTATTTCTCCTATGGCGTTATGATTAGCCAATAATAATAGAAATATGCATCTTGATTGGCTCTTACAGCACTCCTGTGATTGGCTCTTAAATGGTGATACAATTTTATTCTAAGTTTTCGTTTTTTTTTATTATTATTTTTGATGATTTTTTTGACATCCTGTTGAAACAAGAAATAGACTCGGATTCGAATCCGGATTCGGAATCGAGTCGAATCGAATCGTAGGCCAGAAATGTTCCGAATCCGAATCGAAGATCCGGCTCCAGCACCTTGGTTCAGTCGAATCGAATCCGTGTGTTGGAAGGTTCGAATCAGATCCGAATCGAATCAGCACCTTCAGTTCGAGATCGAATCGAATCCGGATTCAGGCTCTCGAATCCGGATTCGAGTCGAATCCAAATGAGCTTCACTGATATATATATATATATATATATATATATATATATATATATATATATATATATATATATATATATATATATGCATTATTAATGAACCTGTTATTTAATAGTAATGCAGATATATCAGTAACTTAAAATTCTCCCTATCATCTTTATATTATCTAACGAATTTATATTATAAAATAAATGATGACAAAACTGAATACAAACATTGAAGTAATTCATATATTAATATTTATGAAAGGCATGCATGTAAAGCGAAGAATGACAATGTTCGTGTAATATCTGTCATCACATTTTGATTATTATATTATAAATTACTTGAAATGTTTCTTATGCTAGTAATGGTTTGCTAGAAGGTCTAGATTAAATGTAGCAGAATGTTCCTTGCTTGCTAGAGCAGGTAAATGTGTTTATATGATATTTTTTATTTAGATCTTCCACAAATGTACTTAATTAACTACAGCTTTTCGTTTAGACATAATACATCTAAACGTTTCAGACTATTTATTTTCATTTCAATTTAAATAATGCTATTTCAAATATTCGACCTATGAAAGTCTGTAACCAATTTAACTTGTATTTCGCCTAAAATCTTTGAAACCCTCCTTAACTCTCATTTCTTGGATCATCTGGAATCTCATTCCCTTCTATCAGATCATTAGTATGGCTTTCGACGCTCAAGGTAAACTGGTGACATACTTTCCTACCTTATTTATTTATGGTCTTCTGCCCTTAGGGACTATGGGGAGTCTTGTGTGGTGGCACTTGACATATCTAAGGCTTTCGACCGGGTATGGCACGCGTCACTACTCTCTAAGCTACCTTCCTTTGGATTTCCTCTTTCTCTTTGCTTACTCATGTCTAGTTTTCTTTCAGATCGTTTCATTTCTGCTCTTGTTGATGGAGTGATCTCTTCCTCCTTTCTTATTAATTGTGGTGTTCCTCAAGATTCTATTCTATCTCCAACTTTATTCTTACTTTTTTTCATCAACGATCTTCTTAGCTGCACTTCTAACTTTGTTCACTCTTATGCCTATGACTCAACTCTTCATTCTTCCACTCATTTCAAATCTGTCCCCTCTTTTGCAACTAGAGTTGCTTCTCGTCTCCAGCTTTCATGTTCAATTCTTGCCGATCTGGTTGGGATTTCTCAGTGGTGTAACCGCAATCTTGTAAAGTTCAACTCTTTAAAAACTCTACTTCTTTACATCTCTCTATCA
>JABUQX010093707.1:52500-55000 GCA_015478945.1 Trachelipus rathkii | reverse complement strand
TCCTCTTCCCCTTCCTCTACGTTCAATAATTCCTCGAAATACTCGCTCCATCTTTCCGTTACCTCCTCTTCCTCTAGAAGAGGTTCTCCCTCCTTATTCAAAACTGTATGCATTTCCGGTTCTTTATTTCCTCTCATGCTCTTGGCCATTCCATATAAAAGTTTTCCCGTGCCCTTCGTATCCTCTTTCAGTTCTCTTCCTATTCTTCTCCAAGTAATGTCCTTACTTCTTCTTTTTACATCCTCCGCATGGTTTCTTGCGTTTACATATTCTATCCTGTTCCCTTCCGTTCTCGTCTTCATCCATTTTCTATATTCTTTGTTTTTGAGCTTCACTGCGTTCTTAACATCCTCATTCCACCATGCCGTCTTCTTTTTCCTACCCCCAGCGACTTTTTTCTTTCCTAGTATTTCGCTTGCAATTCGATCTACTCTTGCTTTAAAGGTCTTCCAACTCTCCTCCGCCGTTTCTTGCTCTTCTATCCCTTCGAATTCTTGCGTGAGTTTTTCATTAAACAGCTCTACCACACCATCCACCCTCAGCTTTTCCAAACAGTATCTCTCTTTTGTTATCTTCCTTGGTTTTCTCCTTTTTTCCAAATCAGTTTACCCAATACCATTCTATGGTCTGAATTTAGTGAAATCGTGGGTAAGCTTTTCACATCTTCAAACATCCTCTTGTCGCTAGCTAGCATCATGTCAATCATTGATTTCTCCGTGTATCTCTGTTCCTCCGCACTCCACCTATACCACGTCCATTTCTTGCTTTCTTCATGTTTGAAGAATGTATTCATAACAGCCATGTTGTTTCTCATCGCAAAGTCGATCAGGTACTCCCCATCAACGTTTCTCTCCCCTATTCCATGAATCCCTAGTACCATCTCCTCTCCTTCTCTACGGGTTCCAACATGAGCGTTCATATCCCCCATTATAATTTTCTTTTCTCCTCTCACCGCGTCATAGGTCTGTTGGAGAACTTCCCTGAATTCCATTTTTTCCTCAACTGGTCTTCCCTGGTGCGGCGCATACACTTGGATTAAGCTCAATGTTTCTCTTTCCATCTTCAACGTTATCGCAATTATTCTTTCATTTATTAACAAAGTTTCCATTACATTTCTATAGAGTTCCGGTTTCATGATGATCGCTACTCCGTGCCTTCTCTCTTCCTCTCTCCCCTTGTAGATCATTACATAGTCGTTATGTAATCTCTTAGTTCCACTTCCTCGGTACCTCACCTCACAAACCCCCAACACATCCAGATTCTTCTTTTCCATCAAATCCACGGCCTCCTCCTCCTTTCCGGCAAAAGTACTTGCATTTATAGTGGCAATTCGGTATCGTGTATCCTTTTTCCGTAGTCCTTTATCACGCTTGTTCGTCAACCTTCGATTCCGCTGTGTCCGAGGCATAGCATTGGTAACTCGAGCGACTTCTTTTTTTACGTTGCCGGCTTGCTAGGCCTGTCGCCTATATATTATATATATATATATATATATATATATATATATATATATATATATATATATATATATATATATATATATATATATATATATATATATATATATATATATATATATATATATATATATATATATATATATATATATGATCTTGATAAACTTCTTGGGTTTGCAGATAAGTGGCAAATGAATTTTAATAGTAAAAGGTGTAAGGTTCTTCACCTAGGTTACTCAAATAAATGTTTTAATGCCTCAAAAACTCAGGTCCTTCATATATCCACTCGACAAAATCTTCTTTGAAAACACACAAATGAAACCTCCTTTTCTTGGCATTTCCTTCTCTCGTGGTCACTCTTGGAAGGATCAAATTATTCCTCCCATTAAAAAGCTTCCAAAAGGTTAACACCTTAGCACCTTACTTAGGCGCCTTCAGAACCTTCACACCATACCACCTCACTTGGCGCCTTCAGAACTTCTTCACACCATACCACCTCACTGTTCAGCTCCTCTTGAAAAGTTGGAATCAAAGGTTTTCGCTTACTCTTACTGATTCTCTCCAATCTCTTTCCTGCCGTCGACCTGTTGCATTATCATTTATATCATCACCGTTACAACAGATCTCCAGAGAAGAACTTATAAGACTCATCAAGTTACATAGTTTCATTTTTTCTCTGACCTATTCTCTTACCCAAGACGACTCAACCTTGATGCTCATTCTTACATGTACATTGTACACTAATAGTAAAGTCTGGAACACTTTTAAACGACGTGTATCGTTTATGTCGGCCCTTGATTACACAATCTCTGATTTGAATTTCCTAACGTTGTTGGTTTCCATGAGTGTCTTTTCTGGCCTTTTCCACTAGAGGAGAAAAAAATTACAAATCCAAACGAACAATTACGACAAACTGACATAAAAAATTTCATCTTAGCTTAGGTATTTTTACCCTAGTAGATGTCATCACACTCCACCATTCCTAAATCAGATTAAATCACATACAAATTTTCAGCCCCTAAACACATTATAGATACCATTTT
>JABUQX010093707.1:42500-47500 GCA_015478945.1 Trachelipus rathkii | reverse complement strand
CTTCATCAGCAAACAAAAAACTAAATATATTAAGAATCATAGCCAATACTGAAATCACTAACAACAAACAAATAGCCACCACTATTTATAAGCAATTTATCCGTCCGACTCTAAATTACGCCTCTCCCACATGGCACCCACTCCTAACCAAAAATAATATGAAAAAAATTGCAAATTACACAAAACAAGGCACTCAAAATAATAACAGGATGCCCCTCTACAACTCCCACACAACATCTACACGAAGAAACTAAAATCCTACCTATAGACAAACACTTTGAAATGATAATCAATCAATTCTTTGCCAAAACACTAACACCTCAACACCCATGTCACACAGCACTCTTTAATCCTACCTATAACATACTTAAACAACCCCTTCCTCTCCAGCACTACTCTATAAACAAGTTCTTAACAATATTCCACCCCCTCAAAATAACACATCACACACCAAACATATCCACACCCTTCTAACTGAAAACTACCTAAGAAACCGACCAAATAACAACATACTAAACGAACATCCACCCGAAATAATTCAACTCGCTCTCCAGATCCATGCAATCATCCTTGGCCAAACTAAGATGCGTACCACCCAAACTTACAGTACTACAAACACAGATTCAGTTTAAACCAAGCCACTTCAAACACTTGTCCAGGAAGCAGTCTTTCACTTCCTTCTGACCTGTCGTTTTAACTCTCAACCCAGAGAAATATATATATATATATATATATATATATATATATATATATATATATATATATATATATATATATATATAAAAAAAAAAAAAATAATAATAAATATATATATAAATAATATATATATATATATATATATATATATATATATATATATATATATATATATAATATATATATATATATATATATATATATATATATATATATATATATATATATATATATATATATATATATATATATATATATATATATGTATATATATATTTATTTATATATATATATATATATATATATATATATATATATATATATATATATATATATATATATATATATATATATATATATATATATATATATATATTCTATATATATATATATATATATATATATATAATTTGCAGTTGCATAAATTACTAACTCTTTTTGTTGGTTGTCTCCCACACAAACACATATACGCTCAAAAAAAAAAAAAAAAAAACACATTTCCTAATAGAGTCCGATTCAGGATAGAATCCACTCATATTTTTAGAAATGTAATTAACATAATTTACTGTTTTGTTCTATTACAAGTCTATTATTATTATTATTATTGTGTGTGTGTGTGTGTGTATTATGTGTGTGTGTGTGTGTGTATTATTATTATTATTATTATTATTATTATTATTATTATTATTATTATTATTATTATTATTATTATTATTATTATTATTATTATTATTATTATTATTATTATTAGTAGTAGTAGTAGTAGTAGTAGTAGTAGTAATAATGGGTTATATATATATATATATATATATATATATCTAGAAATATATATATATATATATATATATATATATATATATATATATATATATATATATATATATATATATATATATATATATATATATATATATTTTTATATATATATATATATATATATATATATATATATATATATATATAATATATATATATATATATATATATATATATATATATATTATATAATATAATAATAATATAATATATATATATATATATATATATATATAATGTCTCGAATATTTTCAATCGCATCCGCATATGGTGAACGTCAGTATAAATTTGAATATCCGCGTCCTCACTGGCGAGGATGATGCGAATTTTAGGACATCTCTACTTTTTATAAGGATTTATCCTCAAAGCAAATTTTCTCTTCTTGGACGCACTTAGAAAAATATAAGTTACAAAATAATGCGAAGGAAGAATCATGATTTCGAAAATTGGTAACAGACATCTTATTTAAGTGTTGAGTATTATTGCTATTCATTTCAATCATTATGAAGCTACCTCGCCATGAACTAAAAAAGATACACAAGAAAGGTTTCAACAGCCAGTGATGAGTACTAATACTTACTAATAATGTGGTCATGAAATGAAACTGTAAACTACAAACAAAACAACGTTCATAAGATGTGAAGAATGTTTGGCCTTGTTTGCAAATTCAGTCCCGAAAATAAATTAAACCATGTTGAGAGATAATGATTGATCATCAGCCTAATGAAGCTCCAAAATCATTTGGAGGAGGAAATAAAAGAGTGAGTCATACCAACGCTGTCACTGCAGGTGCTATTCTATTATTGAAATCATTAATTAAGAAGAGTGCTCTATATATCAAGGTCATCACAAAGATGTTATGAATGAGGTTTTAAATCAAATATATTTCAAAATATTACTAAAGTGAAAAAAACAATTAGAAATGACGGAAGGCAAAGTTTTAAGCTTTAAAAGCTAATAATGAGACAAATTTAAGTTTCAACTTTCATCTTCCGTGATGGTAATGGTGTAGGACAATATTGTTGCTCAATTGCTTTCAAAGTGAACTAAAAATAACTACGGTTGAACACGAAGAGAAATCTGAAAAGCTTTTGTTAACCAGTGCTGAAAATCAAGGAAGAATATTTTTTACTCTTATTACGAACTGATGAGGTGATTTTTTTCTTGTTACTAAACAGTGACAACAGAAAGATAAAAATAGATAAAGCAGTTTATTTGTAATTTAAAGAAAAAAAAGAGGACAGAGAAAAAGCTAATCTTTTCCAGATATTGGAGATGAATATGGACAAATATTTTAAATTGAGTCAACTTGCTCGCCATTATCTAACTTGTTCTCCAGCATTGTCTTGAAAGAACGTTTTTTAGTTGTGTAAGTTTAGTATTTGATGAAAAGTAAAATAGACCTAATGCTGAAAATATAGAGAAATTTCGAATTTATAAAATGTAACATTCCTCTCAACTCTTAACAAGGTTGAAATATAAAACGACTTAGCTGTTTTAATTTCTCTTCTTCATAAATGGGTGAACATTGGAGATTGCGATTGAAGAATTGCTTGATGAGTTGGGCCCCCGTTCTGCATCCAGTTATTAAAGGGTTCAAATATGTCACAAACCCATCTCCTTTCCGACGTTTCAGCTTCTTTTCCATTAAGACATTAAGACATTAAGAATATAGAGACAGTAAGAAGCCACATGGGCCTATCGAGACTGTCCCAGTCAACCCACTAACCAAACATGCTCATGCAAATCCACAAAGCACCCTAGGGCTTGTCAAATTGTTGTAACTACAAATCCACCAATTTGGCTTGTGAAAAAAAAAAATATATATATATATATATATATATATATATATATATATATATATATATATATATATATATATATATATATATATATATATATATATATATATATATATATATATATGATACCCAAACCATCCACATGCATTAATATATAAGATATTCACACATGCCATCTAACATTAATAACTACTATAACTAAAAACCCGCCAATTTAGCTTTGTCAATATATATATGATACCCAACCTATCCATAAACACATCTAACCCTTTCTTAAATGTTGCAATTAGTCACACTCAACAACCTCCTCTGGCAGACCATTCCAAAATTTAAACAACCCTATTACTGAATGCATGCTTTCTTATCTATCAAGATGGCATGCTTTCTTTTAATTTTCTTATCATGCCCCCTGGTCACCTGTCCATTCTCTACTTTAGAAAAATTTATTGGTCTCTGTATTATCAATAGTGTAAATATTTTGTAGACTTGTATCATGTCCCTTCTGAAATCGCCTTTCTACAGAAACCATTCCTAACTCCTTCCTCTCCTCATAGATTTTACCCTCAAACCCAGAAATCATCCTTGTTGCTCTACGTTGCACTCTCTCTATATCTAAGTCTTTCTTTAAATAAGGGGTCCAAACTTGTAGTACTCTATTACTGGCCTAACAGCTATTATACAGGTTTACTTATTACTTCCTTGCTCTTGTAAACAACATTGCGATTTATTATGCCCAGCATCTTGTTAGCTTTATTTCTAGCTTCCAAACACTGATTAGCTACTTTCAAATTACTGCTTATAATCACACCTAAATCTTTTTCTTGGTCCACAGACTGAAGCCAATCCCCATTCATATCGTAGTTAAAACTTTTATTTGAGTAACCTAGGTGAAGAACCTTACACTTTTTACTATTAAAATTCATTTGCCACTTATCTGCCCACCCAAGAAGTTTATCAAGATCATTTTGAATCTTTATGCATCCTTCACTATTCTTAACTGAGGTGGCCACTTTAGTATCATCTGCAAACTTAGAAACCTTGCATTTAAGTCCCTGGTCTAAATCATTTATATATATGAGGAACAATAGTGGCCCCAGCACTGAAACCTGTGGGACACCACTCTTCACTATTTCCCATGATGATTTATTGCCATTTAGTTGTACACACTGTTTTCTATTTCGCAACCACTCTTTAATCCAACCATGTACCACTCCACCTATACCACATTGCAATAACTTTTTCATCAGCCTTATGTGGGGAACCTTATCAAAAGCTTTACTAAAGTCTAAATATACAATATCAACTGGATCTCCTCGGTCAATGCAGTCAGTAATGTATTCCATGAATTCATATTAGCAATTACAGGGACTTTGCCGAACCAGAATTAAAGGTAAGAATCTCAAACGTTTAATTAAAATGACTTTTGTCATTAGTTTTAAAATTTTATTTATTTATAGTATTGTAGATAAAATGTTGAAAATACACATCCGCATTTGAAACCTTGAATATTCAAATTCTGACATCTTCATCCTATCTGTTTCCGTGAATGTCAAAAAGTTCACATCTCCAAGTCTAATATATATATATATATATATATATATATATATATATATATATATATATATATATATATATATATATATATGCTTATATATATATATATATATATATATATATATAAATCTA
>JABUQX010093707.1:32500-37500 GCA_015478945.1 Trachelipus rathkii | reverse complement strand
ATATATATATATATATATATATATATATATATATATATATATATATATATATATATATATATATATATATATATATATATATATATATATATATACATGGGCGTAGGCAGGGGGGCACTCCCCCCCTAAATCTTGGGGAAATAAAAATTATGAACCTTATATGTTTGCCAGACGAAGTTTTTAAGGGTTTATTAGTAAAAACTGAAATATATCATCGATAGATAATGAAGTAGTAATTACTAATTACTAACGTATTATATTATTTTTTCTAAAGTTTTAATGTGTTTTCGTTTTCATATTGGCTTAAAGTCAACTAGCTTTGTGCTTTTATACAGCTGGATTCTTCTGACATTATTCTCCGCTAGAACTTTCAGTATGTCGATAGCATTTGGCGGTTGCCAAAGCTGTTAAATCAATCAAGGAAGGCGTACCCGTTGATATTCAACTGCAGACAACACATTAAAAAACAATTGCAGAAAATAAAAGAAATATTACAGCAATTTTGAAGACCATAATTTTATATATATATATATATATATATATATATATATATATATATATATATATATATATATATATATATATATATATATAGTATATATATATATATATATATATATATATATATATATATATATTTATATATATATATATATATATCACTTCAACCTTGCCTAAATGAAATTTGCTCACGCCCATATATATATATTTATATATATTATATATATATATATATATATATATATATATATATATATATATATATATATATATATATTAATATTTTTTTTTTTATTTATAAATATATTATATATATATATATATATATATATATATATATATACGCTGAAATTTCTTTTGTCTTTTGTACCAAAGGATGCTATTGGGTGCTTACTTCTACTCTCAACCAATAGCTTTGACAGGAGCAGACTCAAATTTAATCAAGTATCATATAATTATTATCGCAAAACTTTAAATTATTTTAAAAAATAAATTGTCATAAATTTTTTACTAAAGCCGTTTTCGTTTTTGCATTTGTGCTTACGAAACGTAAGAAAATGCTTGAGTTTGCGTTCTCACCAAACGTAAAAAATTTCCTTAATTCTGTGTAATATAGAATAAAATTCTGTATAAAATAGCAACCATGCAGAATTAAGGAAATTCCTTACGTTAGGTGAGCATTTTTTTACGATTTTGCTCTAAGTTTGAGAAAAACGAACACAAACTCAAGCATTTTCTTTCGTTTCGTAAGCACAAATGCAAAAAATGAAAACTGTATCTTGAAAATGATTAAATTTCATTTTATATATTTCTAAAATTTAAAAGGAAAAATTGAAGTAAAATGAATTAATAAAAAAAATAATAAAAATTAAATAAGAAGTGGGTATTTTTCAAGCAATGTTGCTGTTTATGTTTATCCTAATTAAAGTGTATATTTTATTTAAATTACAGGGTAACCAACAGAATGCTTAAGACATTGAAAATGAAACCTCATAAAGGAATGCCAAAAACGAATATACAAACAAATATATACGTGTTTGTAATTTATGTATAATTATTAATTTTTGATGTAATAATTATTAAAAAGTTTTACTTACTTATTTTTAATAATAAATGATAATGTTGAAAATTTAATATACACATACCTATGAATTACCTAAGAAAAGTCGTAGATTATGTCGTAGTCATAAGTTAAAAGTAACGGAGTAGCGGCACTTTCGTTACTTTTAATTTCAAAGAAACGGAATAACGATACGGAATTATTCTTTTCAAGCAACAGAGAAGCACGAAATTACTTTTTTGTAACTATGCCCGCCCCTCTCTATATATATATATATATATATATATATAGAGTAAAGATATATATATTATTATATATATTATATATATATATATATATATATATATATATATATATATATATATATATATATATATATATATATATATATATATATATATATATATATATATATATATATATATATATATATATATATATAAGATTCAAAGCTTTAAAACGCTGAGTTTAGTAAGTAATATTATAAAAGACCTATATATATATATATATATATATATATATATATATATATATATATATATATATATATATATATATATATATATATATATATATATATATATATATATATATATATATATATATATATATATATATATATATTATATATATATAGTGATGTATCGAATGTCAAATTTAATATCCTCACTTTAGTCTCTGGCTAGTGAATGTTGACTGAGTATGTGGACACAGTTGGAACATACTAAGAAGAATCTTTCGCGTAATAGCCAGATGCAGGAATTCCTCCTCTATCCTCTACCCGGTAGTTCGTTTAACATTCGAAACTAAGTGAAGGACCCAGGTTCATAACTGTCCTGGCTGGAGAATGATGTGGGTTATTCTCACTTGGGCTTAGCCAGGCCCAACTCAGACTTAAAATTAGTACATCCCCTCCTTGAATAGGGCTCAGCCCGTGAGCGGTGGTGTTAAAGGTTATATATATATACACTCATATATATATATATATATATATATATATATATATATATATATATATATATATATATATATATATATATATATATATATATATATATAGAGAGAGAGAGAGAGAGAGAGAGAGAGAGAGAGAGAGAGAGAGAGAGAGAGAGAGAGAGAGAGAGAGAGAGAGAGAGAGAGAGAGAGAGAGAGAGAGAGAGAGAGAGAGAGAGAGAGAGAGAGAGAGAGAGAGAGAGAAGTAGCGCTATCGAAGCGATGATGCGAGGTACATCCCATGAAGTTCCAGTGCCCTATGGCTCGCCCATTTTACGCTGATATCTACACTCTTCTTACACGGGAGTAGACTCTATCACATACAGACCATAAAACACTACTAATATTACAGCCAACACCTTTTTTCATATATGCCTTGTGTGGGGAGAAAGAGTTCCCACAGCGTATGTTCTATGTCCCTTATGAGGCGACAAAAGGAGCAGTGATAGTTTGGTTGGAGATCCGCTACCACTTATTTATCCCCTAGAAATGCTTATGCATGCGTCAGACCTTGTCGTGAGGGCGGTAAGCGACCTTGTAATTTCCGGCGAATTTGTATGGATCGTCTGGGTACATGGAATATTAGAGGAATAAGTGGTGAGGAGAAGAAGAGAGAGGTGATGGATGTATTTAAAAAAGATAAATTTGATTTGTTTGCTGTGACTGAAACAAAGATGAAAGGAAGTGGTGAAGACAAGTGGTGTGATGTGAAATGTTTGTGTGCTGGAGTGGAGGGGAATGAGAGGGGGAGGGGAGTTGCGATTCTGATGAGCGACATGTGGTACAGAGCTACGGTGGATTTTGTTTGTGTGAGTACTAGAATTTTAATGGTTAAATTTAAGTTTGAGAAGGTCAAAGTATTTGTGGTTGTAACATATGGTCCATCTGAAGATGCTGTTGAGAAGAATGTGACTTTCTGGGATTATTTGAATGATGTTTTGGGTGGAGTGAATAGGGGCTTCATATTGATTGATTTGGGCTATTAAATGGTTGGATAGGCGATAGAAAAAGGAATGGTATAACTACTGTTCCCTTGGGGTTGCGTGAGAAAATGAGAATGGTAGAAAGGTGATTAATTTCTGTGAGGAGAGAGGTATGTGTGTATGTAATACCTTTTTCGGGCACAAGAATATTCATAAGTATACTAGAGCTGGGGTAGGTAGTGATGGTATCGAAGTGAAAAGTATGATTGAATTTGTGTTGGTGAAGAAGGAGATTGGGGGTTGGGGATTGGAATATCAGATCGTTATGTTGTTTTATGCAAGATTAAGAGGCATGGATGGAAATAAGGAAGTGGGAAGAATTTTAGAGTGAGAAGTTAAGTGAACAAGGCTATGAGGAAAAGCATGTGAGGTAACTTGCAAATAAATTCAGTTGAATGCAAACAAGATGAAACTGAACAAATCTGCCAGCAAATGAAGGAATCCTTTCTTAGTAGTGCAAGAGAAGTATGTAGATGTGCCAAAGAAGGAAGAAATATTGTCAATAGTGAGTGGTGAAATGAAGAGGTGACGCAAGCTGTGAAAAGAAAAAAAAGGGGCTTGGATGAGTGTGCTAAGAGCCAATTATGTCTCAAAAGAAAGGTGTATAGAAATATATAAGGAGGAAAAATGAAAGACTAAAAGTTGTATACGTAGGAGGAAAAAAGAGGTAAATGAACAGTTTGAAAGAAGGATGAATCGAGACTTGCAAGGGAATAGGAAGCTCTTCTGGAAGGAAGTATGAAAGGTTAAGAAAGAGAGCAAGGGAATCTCCATAGAATAATGAATAGGAATGGTACTTTCGTGACTGATAAAATGGATATTAGGAGAGTGTGGAGGGAACAGTTAGAAAATCTGCATAACATTGGCAATAAGGAAGAGGTGATAGTGAATGTGTGTTGGTTTGATAGTGTAAGAAGAAATAATTATTTTGTATAATGAGTATAATATCCCTCCATGAAAGGCGAATTTAGGTCAACGATTAAGTATTTTGCTTCGAAAGGAACGCTTCCTGAAATTGTCACTATTTTTCAGTCAAACATAGCTTCCTTTGGGATGTTTTTTCTCAATGCCTTCCTGCGTTTTTCGCTGACGGAATTCCCTCCCAATAGACTCCTTCTATTGTGGCTCTGATTAAAGAATTTTTAATTTTTTCCTTTAAACCTAAATCTTTTTACGCACTTCTGCATATTTATTTCACCATTTAATTTTCCTTCATTTATGAAGCAGAGTTTTAAATAAAAGCATTTTCGTTTTGCTTATTCCTATGGATTCCTTCCTAGTCTCTCCCACATTCTTCTTTTCTGCACACATTTGTTTCATTCTTCCCCTTATTCTTTATCCAACTGTCAGTCTTTCATCTCCTTCTTTCATATCATTCTTATTCTTACTCCAATGCAATAAAATCTTTACAATAAATGCTTACTCTTATATTACACTTTTGAAAAGTTTATTATTTATATTTT
>JABUQX010093707.1:20000-22500 GCA_015478945.1 Trachelipus rathkii | reverse complement strand
TCTCCTTATCACCATTATCTTTTTTATACAAAGATTCTATCACTGCTCTCCTCTAGTCTTCTGAAACTACATCCTCCACAAACGCTTTATCGCACAGCTTCCATATCCAGTCAATCAGGTTCTCACATCCATTTTTGATCATTTCACCAGTAATTCCATCTATACCTGTGGATTTACCATTCTTCAACTCCTCCCTACTACTTACCTCACCCCACAAATACCTACTTCTCCTTACACCATAAAACCCACCCACATTCACTATCACCTCTTCGGCTCTTCATCACTGCCAATGTTGTGCATATTTTCGAAATGTTCAATCCACACTCACCTCAATTATTTCTCAGTCTCATGAATCACGAAAGCACCATCCTTATTCATTATTCCATGGAGTTTCCCCTTAAACTCTTTCCTAACCTTCTGTACTTTCTTCCAGAACAGCTTCTTATTTCCTTGTAGGTCCCCAATCCTCCTCCTTCCAAACTGTTCATTTACCTCATTTTTTTTCTCCTTTTTAGCCTCCCTCTTTTCTTCACAATTTCAAAACAACTTTCTTTCGAAAACTAATGATTGATTTTAATTAAATTCAGCCACGTACCTTTTTTACTTTTTACCGTTTGCATCACCTCCTTATTCCACCATTCACTATTAACATTCATACTTCCTACTTTAGCACATCATATACTTTTCTTGCACTACTGACAAGCATTTTCTTCATTTGAATCCAGATTTGCTCAATGCTATTTTGCTCACATTCAACTGATTTATTTGCAAATGCTCTCGCATAACTTTCCTTATAACCCTTTATATATATATATATAATATATATATATTACTATATATATATATATATAATATATATATATATATTTATATATATATATAAATAATATATATTATATATATATATATATATATATATTGAATAAGAAAACGACCCAGAATAAGCTCATTTTTTATTAATAGGCCGACGTTTCGGAAATATCCTTTTCCATTCTCAGGGCTAAAATTATAAACACACTAATAAATACTTAAGTTAAAAACTAAAAAAATATTTACAATTAAAAAAGACTGTATTTAAAAATGAATTTAAAAAACTGACAATATTTACATCATTAAAAAAAAAAATAAAAAAAAAAAAAAAAAAAAAAAAAAAAAAAAATAATAAAAAAAAAAAATATAAAAAATAACAGTTGGAACACTCAAAACTGAACAGATTTAAAAATGACAAAATTATTAATGACAGTAAGTTGGTTAGTTATCCATTCCAAGGAGGAAATTAAATCTGACGATGCTATATAATAACGTTGCAGTAAAAAAAAGCTTCTCAAATAATTAATAGAAATATTATTACAGAAACAATACAGAGTAGAGACCCAATAGAAGAGATTAAATTTCAGAATCTATAAACATCTGAAAAGTCAGAATATCGACGCGGTATACCCCCCAGTCCCTAAAACACGGTGCTGATGGGAAAAATGTCAAATTGTACTCGCTAAATTAAAATTACCTAAAAAACTTGAGCAACTTTTACATCATAAAACACTCCTTTAATATAATATAATGATGGGACGTGTAAAATGGGACTGGAAGCAGTCACATATTTATGAGATAGGATGTTATTTTATGAATAAGACTGAGAATTTTTTGCTCTACATCGGAGATCAAATAGTAAAACTAGAAAGAATGGAGAAGTCTTGAAGGAGTTTATATATATATAATATAGATATTATATATATATATATATATATATAAATATATATATATATATATATATATATATTATATATAATATATTATATATATAATATGAGTAGTATAATATGATATATATATATTATATATATAATATATTAGTATAATATATAATAGATATAATAGATATATATGGATATATATATATATTTCTTTCTTCTTTATCTAAGCCTTTTTTTTTTATTCGCCAAGATTGGGAGTAAGGAGGCCGCTACAAGGTCATCGGAAAAGAAAAGCAGTAGGAAAATATGACAAATGTCGAAAAGAAGGCCCAGCCTTAAACCGCCCTCCCCCTCTGTACCATTAATTAGTGAAAACTCGTCACAGACAGAAAATCCATCCTAGAGCTTCATGGGACACGGGACTGCGACGGACCTCACTATGGTAAATCGTCAATGGAAGGGTCATCCCTTGGCCCAGGTGGCCACAACCATGCCCCCATACAAACCCCGCCATCCTCCTATCAATGCCCTTTATTCTCGGCCTCTGCCAAACTCAACATTTCTTCCTTGCAGTTACATCGTTCACCGATCAATCCACTTTCTCTCGGTTCTCCCAGCCGGTCGTTCCCACAATCACTGCTCACCACTATACATCCGCTTAACCAACGACTATCATTCATCCTTTAAACATGACCAAACATCTCACATACTTTCATTTATCTCTCATTTACCCCTTTTTTTCACACCACAACCAACTCTCTAATAACGTTCATTCCTCATTTAATAAATTCTTCTCACACCCATAG
>JABUQX010093707.1:12500-15000 GCA_015478945.1 Trachelipus rathkii | reverse complement strand
TGTATTTAAAAAGTTAAAACCATATACTTAATATTTTGGCAATATATATATATATATAGTATATATATATATATATATATATATATATAATATATACTTAAAAAAATTATATAATATATATATATAATATATATATATAATATATATTATATATATATATATATAATATATATATATATATATATATATATCTAATTCCTGTTTTACGACTCCGTCAGTTTTTGATTTTTTTTTTGTTTTTGTTTTAATATACTGTGATATAAAATACTAACAATGAATTTCAGTGGTAAAGGACATGATTCAAAAGTTCGAAATAGTTAAAATAATTTTTTAAATCACATTTATGTTAAATATTGTTTCAAAAATGAAATATCACGAAAAGTACGACACTTACAGAAAAAACAATTACATAATTTGGAATCGGCGTATAAAGCTTATTAACAAAAATGTAAAATAAATAAATTAAATATTTTCTCTATAAATGAAATATCTCGAAAAAGTAACGACACAAGAAAAACGCAATTTTACATTTTGAAATCATGCTATAAAGCTTATTTACAAAAATGTAAAAAAAAAAAATTTAAGGGGGCTCGAGCAAGACGGGGGACATAGGGGGGACGTTTTCCATACCCGTAGGGGAGGGGCGGAGGAACCCCACGACAAAACCCAAAATACCAAAGAGCGGGGATTCCGGAGACCCTCCCCGGAGGGGGGAAATAGTCCTACCCTGTCCTTTTCCGCGGAAGGCCGGGAGGCCCCGACTCCAGCAAACTTTGAAATTTAACCTTGGGTAATTTCTTTAGCTAAAAAAAAAAAAAAAAATAAAAAAAATAAAACTAAAACTAAAAATAAAACTGACGGAGTCGTAAAATGTAAAAGGTCCTATATATTTTTTGAATCATGTCCAGTTACCACTTAAATCGATTGTTAGGATCATATATAAACTAGAAATATATTAAAAAAAAAATTCCAAAAACTGACGGGTCGTAAAATAAGAAAAGGTTCATATATATATATAATATATATATATCATATATATATATATAATATATATAAATATATATATATATATATATATAATATATTATATATATATATATATATTTAAAGGTATATATATATATATATATATATATATATATATATATATGGTTAATATTAATAGCCGAGTGAGGCAGGAATGTGTTATGTCTCCTTGGTTATTCAAATTGGTATATGGATGGGGTTATGAAAGAATTAGAGAGGGGGGTGGCAAAGGAAATGGTGTTAGAATGATGGAGAATGGAGGTGAGTGTAGGTGCCCTACCTATTATATGAGGATGATTGGTTTTTGTGTGGATAATCTGAAGAGAGTTGAGAGGAATGGTAGAGGGATTTGGCAGGGTGTGTAAAGTGAGGGTTTGAAGAGTGAACGTAGATAAGAGTAAGGTTTGGTTGTGAGTGAGGACAGTCTTCCTCGTGTGAAGTTTATGTTAGATGTAAACAGCGGAACAAGTGTCTGAGTTTAATATTTAGGATAATATGTTGGATGAAAAGGGAACGGAAGATGCAGAGTGTAGTAGGAATTGTGATGGCAGGAAGGTGCTGGTGAAATTAATCGTTGATGGACGTGAAATGGACAAGTCCTTGAAATGCGCTAGTGGTCTTACATGATGGTAATGTTGATACCTGTGTTAATGTATAGTAAGTAGTGAGTTATGGTCTGTAATAAGAGGTATAGATCTAAGTTCAATGTGTTAAATGGACAAATCTTTGGGGCGTGTAGGTGTCGAGAGAATTGATAGGAAATGGAGGAATGAAACGTATTTAGAAGAGTTGTGTGTGTGGTGTGAAGAAAGGGATAAATGAGAATAAATGAAAGAAGTGATGTGGAAGATGGTTTGGTCATGTGGAAAAGGATGAATGATAGTATGTTGGTTAAGCTAGATGTATAGGCGGTGAAGTGTGTTGGGAATCGCCAGATGGGAGAACCGAAGAAAAAGTGGATTGAGTTCAGTAAAGGAATGTCTACAGGAGAGAATTTTGAGTTTGGCAGAGGCGAGAAGAAAATGTGCATGATAGGAGAGAATGGCGTGGTTGTTGTGAAGGGGGTTATGGTGTTGGCCGCACCTGGGCCAAGGGAATGAACCCTAATGACGATATGCCAATAGTGGAGGGTCTGTCCGTGGTGCCCATGAAGCTCTAGGGTGGGTTTTTTGACTGCGGGCGAGTTCTCACTAATAGGTATAGAGAGGGCGGTAAGGCTGGACTTCTTTTGCTTTTTTTTCCGATGCATGTCAAGCACCTTACCCCCAGTCCTGGGGAAAAAGGATGATATACTAATATATATATATACATTTATAAATAATATATATATATATATATATATATATAATATATATATATATATATACTATCTATATAAAATATCTATAGATATTATAGACATATATATATATATCATATATATATATATATATATATATAGTATATATAATTTACTATATATATATATATATAA
>JABUQX010093707.1:0-5000 GCA_015478945.1 Trachelipus rathkii | reverse complement strand
GAAAGCAAGATAACTTTTTACTTTAAATCATTAAATTTGACAAACTTTTCCAGAGAAGAGCAAAAATTAAACATAATTGTCAAGGAACATGTTAAGTCAGAAAAAAGTGTCCATGTAAGAAGCTACTACAAACCGAGACGAGTGTCCTCATATTTTAGTACCCGTGATCAATTGTTCGGAGATTACAGAGGTTATGTTTTGTATCAATTTAATTGCAAAGAAGTAGGATGTAATTCCTCTTATGTGGAATACACAACTAACACTTTAAGAACCCAAATTATGCAACACAGGTAAAAACCCAGTAAAACCTGGGAGCATTACACGTCGGAGCACAAATCCCCTCATACAGCTAAAATTGCTAGTTGTTTTAAAATCTTAATCCAAGTTGGAAATTTCAACTATCTTCGTATAGCAGAATCTCTTTTTATTAAAAAACTTAAGCCATACATCAATGTGAAATTTAATGAAATGAATGAATGCTTGAATGTTTTTTTGAATATTTGAGTGTTTTGCACGTACACCTAGTATCCATGATAATAGCTGTATTTGCCCAATAATGTAAGCTTTTTTGATTTTTCATTGAAATTATTTTTTTTTTCATTGAAATATATTTTAAAAACTTCACAATTAATGTAAAATAATTTTAGATTTTTTAGATTTTGTAATTCATTATTTGTGAACTGCATTACAAATAGTTAGTTAACCGTGATCATGCCTGAAATATACAGGAGAAATATTGGTACAATATTAAAGGCCTTAACTTCTTTTTATTCTAGAATAGTCCTTAATAAGTTTTCTCCTGAAAATAAAGAATTATTTAGATGAATATAAAGAACTTGCAAAAAAATAATAATAAAAATATGACAGATTATATTTCATTTTAAACCCTTCATGCTTAAAATTAGTATTTAAAATTCGAATTAATTGAAAATAAAAACACACAGCAAAACTGAATTGGTTCAATCGAAAAAGGTGAAGGAGTTTTTTTTTTCTCTTTCATCAAGTAATTTCCCTCTTGCTTTAATTGACCTGATTTGGTTAGATTAAAAATGATATATCATTTTTCAAATCTTAATTAGACTAAAGAACCATTCTAAATTATCATTTTTTGGTCAACTTATCAGAAGGTAAATAAGATATGAAATGATCACAAATAAAAACACAAACAATTACTAAACTGTAAATTATTTCAAAGAAATCCAACATGATTGTGGAGAAGTGAGAAGAGTAAATCAATTCTGGAAGTTGCCAACATTTTCTTCTCAATATAAACATTTATATCTAACAAAATGTTGAATGTATAATCCAATACTGAACACATTCAAATGAAGATTGTTGGCGTGGTTGAACAAATTCATTCTTTTAAATTCCAAATTGATACATGACATTGCTGATTTTATTAAAAAAAACAAAACAAAAAAACCCCCCCCCTCCCCCCAGAAATGAGAAGACAAAGAATGAGACCATCTCCAAAAAACACAAAATTTCCCAAATTTTTTTTTCCTTAAGTATTATTTTAGAACTTTTTCAATTTTTTTTCCGCTTTATCTTTTTCGGCGTTTTCTCTATTCTCTCATGCAATCTTTTTTTAACCTATCTTTTTACTCATGTTCTTAATAATATACTATAATAATATAATAATATATATATATAATATATGATATTATGTAAATTATATAGTATATATATATATATATATATATATGATTGATATATTTTTATTATATATATATAGTATTATATATATATATATATGTGTGTGTGTGTTTAATATTACTATTAATCGCAATTAGAGATGTAATAAAGAAAGAACATATTAACTGGAAATAAAAAAAATTTATCTGCCTTCTCTGGGATTGAACAACCGCATGTTGCGAATGAGGACAATATTCCCCGGATGCTATACAACTCTGAGCTATTCCTCCAACCCATAAAAGTTGGATTCAAGAAGAACACTTATAAAGCAACCGAGCTCCCGTCAAGGCGGCATCACCAGGTGTCCAGCCAGCCTGTCCTATCTTTCGTTCTTTATATTTTAGATGTTAATATGCATATTAATCGCAATTAGAAGATGTAAATAAAGAAAGAACATATAATGGGAAGATAAATATAAAGAATATAAAGAACCTGGTGATGTCGCTCTTGACGGGGTAGCTTCGGTTGCTTAAACTGTTCTTGGAATCCAACTTTTTTGGGTGGAGGATAGCTCAGTTTATAGCATTGGGTTTATTGTGACGCATTCGCAAAAGGCCGTTGATTCAATCCCTGAGGAGGCGATAAAGTCTTTACCTTCCCAAAGATGTTCTTAATAGTATATATATATATATATATATATATATATATATATATATATAATATATTATAATATATAATATATATATATATATATATATATTATATATATTATATATTTATATGCTATATATATATATATTATATATATATATATATAGTACCATGCGGAGGGGACGGAAACGCGGACAGCCGGAGATCCCCGACCGGATTACAACACGCCACCCCGTCCTTACAGCAGAAACCTATAGTATATATATCAATATATTATATATATATATATAATATATATATATATATAAGAACATGGGTAAAAAAATTGTTGAGAGAAGAGAAAACCCGAAAAAGATAAAAGCGGAAAAAAATTGAACAAGTACTAATATATTTATATATATATATATTATATATATATATATATATATATATTATATATATATATATAATATATATAAATAATATATATATATATATATATATATATTATATATATATATATATTATATATATATATATATATATAATATTATATAGTAATATATATATATACTTGTCCCTTTTAATAGACTGAAAGATAATTTCAATGCTACTTTGAAACTTAAACCAGAGATTCAAAACTGGTGTGCCGCGGCACTTATGTGTGCCGCGAGATCTGTCAGGGGTGCCGCGTGATTTTAATCTAATTGTAACATCTTTAACCATTTTAATGAAATTACGTTTTCCATTTATTAGGCAAAAATTCTTTAAGAAGAGGATTTATTAACCTCCCTCTTTCCTGAAAGTGTAATTATATATATATTATAATATGATATTATATATATATATATATATATAATTATATATATATATATATATATATATCATATGATATTATATATATATATATAATATATATATATATTATATATAATATATATATATATATATATATATTATTACATAAGTCTGCAAGGACAAAGGTCTCTGCCAGGCGTAAGACATTAAGATGCTCTATGTCTCTATGACCTCTATAAGTCTATGAGTCTATGTCTATTGTTAATTTAAAACTGCTTTCCATTTTGTTTTAAAATTTGTGCCTAGAAATGTTTCTAAAATTTCATGAAATAGGAGAGCAAACTCTATACCAACCAACTTAAGTGAGAGTAATTTTGAAACATTATTATTACTGGATCCTTCAACATCAAAGAATGGCTTTAAAGAAACGTATTTATGAGAGTTATTTGTCTCACGGATTTTCACTGGAAACACACGATTGCCAGATAGAACGACCCGAGGTTCCCGGCCCCCCTCCCTCCCCACGGCCAAAATCAGGAAAAACCGAGGTTTTCTACCGGGGTTAGCTGTAAATTTACACTAAATAAAAGGTTAAATCAAACAAATAAAAAAATATATTTTAAATCCATTACTCCTTTTAAAAATTGATGCAAAATATATAAACATACCTAAAAATAATCAATTTTTTTTTGTTTACTATGATTTCAAATTAAAATTGAGGCCAATTTATAATTTCCCAGTTTTTAACATAAAAATATTCGAAAATTGATATATCAAAAACGAATGGCGGAAAGAAAATAAATTATAATTGGTTAAAATATTTAATGTTTTATTTATTTAAAGTAAATATCTTCAAGAAAACCAAATATTCCGAAATCTCTTTTCAAAATTATTTATTTATTTATATAATCTATAATATATATATATATATATAATATATTATATGATATATATATATATATATATATATTATATATATATAATATTAGTACTATATATATATATATATATATATATATATATTACTATATATTATATATATATATTATATATTATATATATATATATAATATATATATATATATATATATATATATATATATATATAATATATATATTATATATATATATAATTATATATATATTATATATAATATATATAATATATATATATATATATATATATATATATATATATATATATATTATATATATATAGTATATATAATATATATTATATATATATAGTATTGTTATATATATATATTATATAATATATATATATATTATATATATATATATGATATTATATATATATTATATATTTATATTATATATATATATATATATATTATACTATATAATTAACTTCTACTTCCTCTCCCAGGAAAGTATTCTTTCATCATATGCCAGGCCGCGCAAGCCAATCTCTTCTCCAGACGTACCTCTCCTGCACGTGTTCACTCTTCTTCTTCAGCACTCCATATTTGGTAGCGGACATCTTTCCAGGAGTCCCTCCACCGATTCCGCCCATCTCTTCTTCGGTCTTCCCCTTGGTCTTCTGCCCTCTGGGGTCCATTCCCATCTTCTTTTCGGTATTCTCTCCTGCTCCATCCTCTCCAGATGTCCCCACCATCTCAATCTCCCCACATCCATCTTTTTCAGTGTCATCTTCTTCACCCCTATATCTTCTCTAATAACTTCATTCCTTATTCTGTTTCTCCTACTCTTTCCAATCATAGTTCTTAATATCCTCATCTCCGCCGCTTGTATTCTACTCTCCTCTCTTCTCGTTGTTGTCCATGTTTCCGCTCCGTACAGCAGTTTGGGAGTCAGTATGGCTGTTGTAAAAATCCACTTTTTTAACCTCTATTCCGATGTTTCTGTCTAATTCATCATGGGGGTATACCACTTTCTTAATAATCCATACTTCCTCC
>JABUQX010093706.1:30000-42500 GCA_015478945.1 Trachelipus rathkii | reverse complement strand
TATGCCATTTTTGCGTGTGAAAAATTTGGGGGAGTGCCTTATGAAAATGTTGCACCTCCCCTGAAGAAAAATGTGGGTTTTTCATAACATAACCAGAGAAAACAGTGCCGAAAAGTTATGAAAAAAAATAATTAAGGATTAAAACAAAAACATTAATTTTTAGAAAAAGGCAGAGTCAAGGCATATGATGGAGGAGGCAAATAGCAAGGGAAATATTCAGGACTTCAGTCTCGTATATAGAAAATTGTTCCAAATGCAGAATACATTCATCGTGCAGCTCATAATTTAAAATTAATTCTTAATGATTCTTGTAAAAAATATAGTGGCTCTTTCAAAGAAAATTTTATGGACAAACTGGAAAAAGTTATATGTGTATTTCCCAGTTCTAGTACAGCTCGGTGGCAAGGAATTAACCAGCTGTTCAACAAATAACGAATCGCATCACAAAAACACTAAAAATTGTTGTCTCAAACTAGGTGGTCATCAAGTAGGTGATTCCTTACTACAATAAAAAACATTTTCAAAAGTTATTCGCAGTTCTTATCTCAAAGTAGTGATATTTCATGAGTAAGAGAAGTTCAAGTGAAAGAAACGAAGCCCTTGGTCTCAGGAAGCAGTTATAAAATTTGAGTTTATTCTCTGTCTTGTGTTTCAAAGTAAAGTATTGGAAAGCATTAATGTTGTCTCAAAAATATTGCAAAGTCCAAATACAGATCTTCAGAAAGCAACTAACCTATTGGGACAAGCAAAATTCAAACTTATGTGAGCTAAGACACAAATTTGGAAGATGTAGTGAGAGAAACTATGGAGTTAGCACATCTTTGGAACATTGAAGTAAAAATTACTTCAGACGTCAAATACAGATTAAAAAGTTTTTGATGAGCTTTATCTGATGAAAGAATTGAAGACCATTGAAAGCCTTTAGAATAAGAGGTTTCAATAAATCTCTTGATTATATTAATATGAACAGATAAACTACTCGTTTCATAGCATGAACACAATGTTAATGAGTTATTTACATTTCTTGCTCCGCAGCCAATACGAGCTACACGAAATGAAAAAAGTTGAGAAAAGGCTACAAAAACTGGTTATAGGAAAAAATAAGATTTATCGTTATCTTTTGGTTTATGAACAATTAATCACCTTCAAAGCATTTAAAGCATTAATGACTACAGAATTGAAAATGAAAAATATGGTACTATTAAAATTTAGCAAAACTTTTATTCGCAGAAAAGCAGCTGGCTTAGCCAGTGGCTTACCAGACTTGTGACAGCAGTTTCAGTTGCTATTTGACGTTACCAGAACATCTGCAACAGCTGGAAAAAGTCGTTTTCAAAGCTCAAGTTATAAAACTTTTTTAAGGGACATATATGACACAAACAAGGATAAGTGCATTGGCTTTTATTAAGCATTGAAAATGAAACATTGTCGTACTCTTGATCTGAAAGAAGTGGTTAATAAATTCATGCCAATGAGCCAAAACGTTTGGGTAACAAAAAGCATTTCATCCTTTCGAATATTTTGACAAGCAGAGAACAGATATTCACGAATTTTGGTGTTAACATTCTTATTCTATAATTTCTTGTATATATATATAATATAATTATTATATATATATATATATATAATATATATTATATATATATATATATATATATATTACTATATATATTATATATATATTAATATTTATAATATATATAGATATATATATAATATAAATTATATATATATATATATATATATTATATATATATATATATATATATATTATATATAATATATATATATATTAATTATATATATATATATTATTAATATATATATTATAATATATATATATATATATATAATATATATTATATATATATATATATAATAATATAATATATATATTATTATATATATCAATTAACTAGATTGATACTTATTTTTGGAGAGAGGGAGGGGAAATTAGATATTTAAGTAAAATAGTAATAATACATTTGGAAGCAGAATGTAAAATATGTAATGGAGGAATTTGATTAAATTTTTGAACAAAAAATTGAAAGAAAAAGTTCTTTTAAATTAGATGGTTTTTCTTCCTTTTAAAGAACATTTTTATACTCATTTTTATATTACTCTTCCAAAAAGTCCATACTTTTTTATGGCAAATATCTAATTCCCAATAAAAAAGGAGTAACTAATCTGATAAAATTTAACATATAAGCCATATATATATATATATATATATATATATATATATATATATATATAATATATATTATATATATTTATTATATTATATTATATATATATATATAGTATATTATATTATAATATATATAATAGTCCAAGGGGGCCCCATTTCCACTTTGGCGGGGGGGCCCTATGACTCTTAGTTACGCCACTGGTTGAAGGCAAACCTCCAAGTAGGAGATAAAAGTTTAAGGCCCGTATTTATGAATCAACTTTAAAAAACTTCTTGACTTTCCGGTAAGGTAGCCTTCAGATAAGGATTCTCCACTGCATAAGAATCTTAAAAAAAATTTGATTTATAAAACCACCCTTTCTTATTACGGATTTACTTATCGGGAAGACATTTTTCAAGAAAAACGTCTTATTTCATTGACGTCAGAGACCAATAAAACCAAATGAACACCCAAAGTAAATGAAACTAGGGACAAAATAAAAGTATATTATATATAATTTTATGTATGTAAATTTTTATAGAAAATATTAAAAAGGAAAAAAATTGTGAATGAAGCAACGCATCAAAAAATAAAATGAGAATTGAAGATGTGTTGCTTCACATTTATTAGTTCCAGTTACTTTGATCGGAATAGCCGTAGGCTGAACGTAGACTAGCTACAAAATTATTAGATGATAAAAATTTCGTCTGCTGCTTGTGGAAAGTTAGGGCCCGGTCGCTAGTTGCACATTGCCTATTTCTCTAGTGTGAGAGCCTATTTAGGTGGTTTTTGGGGATTTTTCTTACCGAAAGTATATATTTGACAAAATCATTTACATAATAAATGCCAACAAATGATATAAATTAAATAATAATAACGACAAATTGTACAATAAAAAAAACAAGATTGCTGCCGCTCGGAAAACAAAATCTTGAAATAGTTCAAGGTTGGTTCAGAGCTACCTTGACTAAGGAAGAGATTTCGCCAAGTATTTTGCGACGTCAAGGGTTCCTTACACAAAAAATTTCTCAAGGATCGTTCATAAATTTGAATTAACGTTAAAGGAGGATTCTGAAGGGACACTTGACGAAAGGAAGAGAAAAGGCCGGTATATAAATACGGCCCTAAAAGTTACGAGAAGTGAAATAGTAAAGTAAGAAAAGTTAAGAAAACCGTAGAAAACGGTAAGTTAAAAACTAAATAGTTATATTTTTTATTGATAGAAATTTAAAAGGATTGATTTTGATGGTGAATTTATTTGCCCATTTTAGGGTCTAAATATGGAGTCATATCTGAGTTTTGAATTGGACCGAAATTCGAGAGGAAGTCTGAGTCAAAACCGAGTCCAAGTCTGAAGCTTAACAACTTGGTCACTGACGAGCACGGATCAAGGCCCGTACGAGTAGGCGAATACGACGGAGGATCGATAGCTACTTTGTGGATGAGGACTGGTTCGTGTGAGTTAGGAAACACCGATAGAACTTGGTCAGGAGACTGGAGGGGACCGATATTCTTGTGAGCGTCACTGAAATCAGGTATATCTGGTCGTGGACTGAGGCGGAGAGTGATAGGATTCCGGACGAGGTTAAATCAGGTTAAGTTGCTAAGTGGAATTGTAAGTTATTGTTTTTCTATTCTATTGTAATTTATTGTGAAATACTTTAAGTGAGTGCATATTTTGAGAGTGCACAGTTTGTTTGTAAAAGATTTACAACATTGAACAGATATTTTGGAACTCGGTTAAGAGTAAATTGTTTTAAGCAGGTTATAGTATTGATTTGTTTTAACGATTCTGGTTACAGGTTGAATAATTACAAATTGCTTTACGTTTAGGATTGTTTTATATTTGCATTGCATTTTATTTTAATATTAGTAATTTAAGGATTAATTAGCAACAAACGAATGGTTTATTATTTTGAATATTGAAGAAATCGTTTCTCTTACCAAAGATTAGCTTAGAGAAAATGTTCCTCATGTGTTTGTAAAAACCTTCCCAATTCTCCTTGTTGCAAGTAAAAGAATAAAAAAAAAAAAAAAATAAAAAAATAAATAAAAAAATATAATATATATAATATATATATATATATATATATATATATATATATATATATATATATATATATATATATATATATATATATATATATATATATATATATATATATATATATATAATAATATATATTATATATACTATATATAACGGTATATATTAGTGATGTTCTGATGCCAAATTTTTTAATATATTGGTTTATTTTGCAATGCCAATGTGGATATCTGATTGTCACATCCGCTGATGCGGATATTTGTGAATTATTCACGATGCGAGAATGTTCCATTAATATATAAAGGCTCTAGGTTTATATATATTATTATATAATATATTATATATATATATATATATATTATTATATTATATATATATATAATATATATATATATATATAATATATAAATATATATTATATAGAGAGAGAGAGAGAGAGAGAGAGAAGTAGCGCTATCGGAGTGCCCTCCAATGCCCAATGGTTCGCCCCTCTTTCGCTCATATCTATACTTTTCTTACACAGGAGTAGACTCTCCATATGACCATACAGACCATGAAATACTACTACTATTACAGACAACATCGCTTTTCATATATACCAGTGTGTGTGGAGAAAGAGTTCCCGTAGCTTATGTTCTGCCTGTCGTAGAAGCAGGGCTCCGACTCCGGCTCCAGCATTTTAAAATTACCCGGCTCCGGCATTTTAAAATTACCCGGCTACGACTCTGGCTCCGGCTCCTATTTATAATTCCTTCTTCATTTACACACAAAACCGTTAATTCTCTCGTACAAAATTTTTACGGCATGATGAAATGATGTTAATGATATCCTTACTAACTTTGAATTAAAAACTTCGAAAATATTTTATAGAAAATAAGGTTTTTAAGAAATACAAAAAAAGTATAATTCACTTTCTTCCTAAAAAATTTTAAAATAATTTCTCTTTGAGCTGTCTGAGCATATGTAATATAAATTTATTCAAAACAATTGTTTCTTAAAAATAAAACTTCTTCAAAAAAATCCTCCTTTAACGATGTCCTTAGATCCGATTTTATTATTTTTAAAGCAGAAAATAAGCTCTCAACATTCACTTGACTAGGAGGCAAAGCTGTAATTGTGTAAGCCGCATCTTGCAAAATTTTAGGATAGCTAGGGATTGCTCTTTGACTTCCGGTCGATTTCATTATTTTCATCTAACGCCTTATGGAATTCTACCTTGCATTTTTCTAGAGAATTTTTAGGTTGAAGGTCTTTTACTAGCAGATTGTCTTTTTATCAATCGCTTTTCTTCATGCTCCATTTGGTCGCACTGTTTGTCAAATTTTACTTCTTCATTTCAAAAGATACCACAAGGGAGAATTTCTAAAGCTGCTGAACTAGCTGACTCTTACCCAGATTTCTGTTCGATAGTGTTATTCATTATAAGTTCTATTTCACAAAGAGCATTCCTAGCAATTAATATAAGATCTTCAGTTCTGAGGAAAATTCTAAACTGTGGATCAACAAATATGACTAACAAAAATATTTTGTTTTCAGTTAACATTCTTTCCAGTCTTTCCATGGAATTTTTATGTCATTTGCTAAAATCCCTTCTCTATAAAAATTTCCCTGCAGTCAAGCCTTCTGATTGAGAATTTTTTTGTTGTAAAGTATATATGTTTTAATAATTATTTGAGGGTTTCAATTTGTTCCCACTGATTATCGGAGAGAGAAATTTCAGGAGTAATGACAGCAATCATATTAGCATTTCTTTTAGTTGAAGAAGCCTTTCGAGCATAAGACATGTACTTTCTCGTCTTGTCTCTTTATCTAAGATTGCCACTTTTCCAGCTTGACGCTTTAGAGCTTCCATTAATTTTGTGGTAAGTGCTGCTTTTGCTGTTTGTCTCGCCTTGCTTATAAGATTTGCCGTATGAGTATTGTGGAGACCATTACGCACTGCTAACTGTAAAGTATGAACTCCACACCTCATGTGTGCAATGTTAACGTCATCGGAACATAGTCTTTTCATGGTTTTATCAAGTTCATTCTGAAAACAACTATTACTTCTTCGTTTTGACATCCAATAAAATCAGTATCATATTTACCAGATTCCTGTTACTTATCCTTATTGTCCTTATTTAATTTTTCAATCGTACTGATCATGTTTGATGCGTTATCCGTATCTTTTACTGCTAACGTTTTAGTAATATTGTATTTATCTCCGTCCACATATCTAATATTAATTGCAAAATAATTTAGCTATGCCAATAGTGATGGGGCTAGTTCGTCGCCTACCAAGGTCACTGAGCGCTGTATGGAATACTTTCACTTTCCCACGGCGGCTCCTTTGATAGGTGATAAGGACACGTGTTTCGAGATAACGCTAATTGCTTTTACTGATAACGGCTCGGTTCTTATTTCGGTGTATTTAATTTATTTTTATTTAAATAAAAATAAATTAAATAAATTAAATAAATTAAATAAATTAATTAAAAAAAAAATTAAATTATATATATTATACCCGTATAAAGTCTCGCCCTGCACCGCTCCGTACCGCACCGCATCGCTTATTATTATTATTATTATTATTATTATTATTATTATTATTATTATTATTATTATTATTATTATTATTATTATTATTATTATTATTATTATTATTATTATTATTATTATTAAATTATTATTATTATATTATATATTAGTATATTATTATTATTATTATTACGTCGTAGAAAGTGAGATCACGGAGTGATCTCAATTTTGAGCAGACTTCAGCTCAGCCCTCGGTCCTTCAGCTGCGGTTCCAGCTCAGCCCCGCATCGCTTCGCTTCGCACCGCACCGCACCGCACCACACCGCACCGCACCGCACCGCACCGTAGCGCACCGATTCCGACTCATCCTCTGAAGTTTTTTCTTAATATTATTATTATTATTATTATTATTATTATTATTATTATTATTATTATTATTATTATTATTATTATTATTATTATTATTATTATTATTATATTATATTTATTATTATTATTATTATTATTATTATTATTATTATATATTATTATTATTATATTATTATTATTATTATTATTATTATTATTATATTATTATTATATTATTATTATTATATTATATTTTATATTAATGTATTTTTAGGCGTCCGGCCTCCGGCTCAGCCCTATGGTCCGATATAATCTACAAATGTTAGAGTTACGTAATCGGAGTCAAAATTTGAGGGGGGTTAGAGATGAGGTAACCTGGTCGTAGACGAGGTTACGTCCCCGTGGGTCCCCCGTAGGGGGACCCCACCCCCCTTAAAAATCGAAGTGTTCGTAATTGGCTAAAATTTGGAGAGAGGATTCAGAGTTGAATTTCTAGAAATAGTTGATATGTGAATCTGAGGAGTTGGCTCCGGCACCGGTGCTGGAGCCACTGCGGTGCCGAGTTAATAAACATTCGTTATAACAACAATATTGGTGTGCTTATATAGGTTATCAGACCGTAATCTCGAATATGGATGGTATAAGACCGGTTATTAGGTGTCTAGGCACCCTCCGTTACGGCCCCAACTGAAAAAAGGCACAGAGTGCAAAATTAAAGACGAAGAGGAAAAGAAGATGAAGATGAATAAAGAAGGAAAGAATGAAGAAGGAGTCCGACTCAGAGGAGTAGGAGTTGACAGCTCAGCTGCACTGGTGCTGGATCCGGTGCAGTGCTGTGCTGGGATAGTAAATATTTGTATAATAATACAATATTTTTGTTAAAATATATGTTTTTAAGAAAATAAAAAAAATAAATAAATAAATAAATAAATAAATAAATAAATAAATAAATAAATAAAATTTCTTATTCTTTTTGTTTATAACTTACAAATTTACGTTTTTACATACCCTAAAGCAGTAAATCAGTAAATCAAACCACCATCCAACCCCCATCCAGCCACCCTCCTGTCCAGTTGTGATCTATTGATCTATTGATTCAAGTCATATTTTTTACTAAAATTGTAACGTTTTACATACCCTAAAGCAGTAAATCAGTAAATCAAACCACCATCAACCACCATCCCGCACCCTCCTATCTATCCTTGATCTATTGATCTATTGATCTATTGATTCAAGTCACATTTCGAGTAGTATTTTGGATAAACATAACATAAAATCAAGTTCTTTATACACTGATCAACGAATATATGTTGACGTAACAAAGTATTCACATTAATAAAGCTTACTTAGCATCATCTGACCTAAGAATATAACCCACAATGACAAACTTAGCACATCTTAAGCAAGAATAAACTGTTAACGTTAACAAAGTTCCACACTTAACAACATTAAAGTAACTAACATAGCATACAAAGACGTAAACCTACTTTCTCTTTTTTCTGTACAAATTCTGCTTTCTTTACATTTAAACACTGTAATAATCCTATATGTTTATCATAACCGTGTGTAATTATCACACATATACCAATGAGTATACTCTAACGTAATAGTTTTCACATTAATAAAGCAAACATAGCATCAACTGAACTCACTCGTGCCCGATCTATAATGTACAAAGACGAACCTAACACATCTTAAGCAAGAATAAACTGCTAACATTAACAAAGTTCCACACTTAACAACATTAAAGTAACTAACATAGCATACAAATACCTAACCTATTCCTACTTTTTTAATCATATCTCTAACATAACAATGTTAATTTATCATTAACATGGTAAATTTAACAAAAATTTATACAACACTTTTGGGTAATTATCATACTGACTTCAATCGTTCGTATACCTAAAGCCTACACAAAGGTTTACACATCAATAAAAACACATAGCATCAACCTGAACTACGATTATAATGTACAACGAACAAACTAACTATACCTGAAGCCTCGAATAAACTGTCATACCATAACAAATTCCCACACTTGAACACCCAGTAAAGTAACAACAAGCGTATGCAAAACGTAACCTCTTTCCTACTTTTAAGCATATCTCTAACGCATATTAACGTTAATCTACACTGACACATACATTTAACAAAAAATGGTATCACAAGACATTGGGTACTTATCATACTGATCAACGAATATACTCTAACGTAATAAAGTTTCCACATCAATAAAGCTAACATAGCGTAACATGAACTAAGAAAATAATATACAAAGACAAGCCTAACACAACTTACACACACAGAATAAACTGTTAACATTAAACAAAGTTCCACGCTCATAAACACCCATGTATCAGTTAACTTAACATGTGGATGCCAAAAAGCATTATCTTATTCTTCCTTTCAGCAATTATATCTCTAACATATTATCGTTGCAATCTGTACCACTGACCACTCAGTAACGATTTAACAAAAACTATGTATCATTTAACCTCTGTCCGACCTAGTCATACTTGATCACCGAATTATACTCTAACGCGAATAAGAGTCTTGTCCATCACCAATATGAAGTTGTCCTAACATAGTTCGTTAACCATGAAAACTACACGACACAATCAATATACAACCGACCTAAATGTCAATACCAACTAACTGTACCAGCAAGAATTAATGTTAGACTGCTACACATTCAACTTAAAGTTACTGCACTTATACACCAGTAAAGTATACTAACATTGCATTGTCAAAATCGTTAAAAACTCTCACTTCATTACTGATCTATTCAAAGCATATCTCCTAAACATATTATCGTTAGTCTTACAATAGACTTCACGATCACCATCGTTGGACAATAACCGGGAAAAACAAAAAGTAACCTCCCCTGTTCCTTTTTGGGGGGGGGGGGACCAATAACAAAGATTATCAACAACAAGCGTAGAGATTGCCGGGGAGATGTCCATCATAATACAGCAGCGTGTCGCACAAAATATCTCTACTGAGGAACAACTAGAGTGTTTGATAAACACAAATCCTTAAAGTAATGAGATCTCCTTCTCTTCAACCAATTCAAAGAAAGTAAACAAGAATACGACACACGAACGAACCATATCAGATCAAAAGAGTATATATTCTCGTTAGACCAAACAACAACAACAACAACCAGACGAATAAGTAGAAATACAAACAACAACAACAACAACAAACGAACATACAACACACCGCATCGAGAACAACGGAATAGACATAGTACAAAAATAAGTGTCCTTTATAACTAGACCACAACAGCGAACTTACTATCGCTTAACCTAACATTTGTTTCTCTTCAGCATCAATCTGTACACTAATAAAGCTTACATAGCGATTTACCAGAACTAAGCAATCCTAGATAATGTTTCACAACGACCAAAAACCAACACACCTTGCGCATGAATAAACAACTAACATAACAAAGTTCCATACTTTGCGCAACAGTAAAGCTACCTAGCACTAGCGTACTAAGAATGCAACCTCTTCACACTTTTTCAAGCATATCTCTCTAATATATCAATGTTAATTTTTACATAACACTTATGTTGATTTACGTCGCCATTTCCTCGAGTCATCTAGTGTTCCGACTATACAACCAAGCACAAAAATATGAGCTTCTTAGCTGTATATATCCAAGATGCGTATAACTATGCTAACAAATAACCCAATGCCTTCTCAATCATATAATAAACTGGCTAATCAACAGCTACTCCAGTCCATGGAATGAAGAAAAAAGTGTACTCAACGAGCAGAATCTCACACAACTTTAAAACAACGGAACTACACACTGCTATAACATTAATCAAACGTATCCATCACTAAACACCTGTAAAGTAGACTAACCATTGCCATACAAAAGCGAACCTACTTGCATGACCTTTCTCCAATGCATTCGATCTCAGCATCTATTAACGTACATCCTCTTTACATCAGACCACAGTAATTCCATTTAATCATAGTATATCTTATTTCATTAACCTTGTCTAATTATCATGCAGTACCAACGACAGTAACGTCAACTACAATAACCCAAAGGTTTATCCACACATAACACAAAAATAAGTTCTTTATATACTAACGATCGAATATATGTTAACGTAACAACGTTTTTACATTAATAAAGCTAACATAACATACCCTGAACTAAGAATATAATGGACAATGACAAACCTTACACACCATACGTACGAATAAACTACTAACATTAACAAACTTCCGCACTTAACAGCAGTAAAGTACCTAACACTTCGTACAAAACGTAACCTATTCCACACCTTTTTATAAGCATATCTCTAACATATATCAATGTTAATTTACATTAACATGTAATTATTTAACAAACATACAACATAAAACCTGGTCTACATCATACTGGCAACAAAGAATATATGCTAAGCTAACAAATTTTTACATCAACTTAAATATTTAACAAAAAATTCATCATAACCTCGTCTAAATATCAGATCCCCAGCGAATAATTGCAAACATAACAAAGTTTTAACCAAACATAACAAAAAAATAACAAAATTTTATCCTGACATAACATAAAAATAAGTTCTTTGAATAAAATATCACAGTAAACCGTAATAGTTTACTTATTTTAAAGCAGTAAATCAGTAAATCAGTAAATCAGTAAATCAATATGATAATTACCCAATGTTGTGATAAATTTTTGTTAAATATTACCATGTTAATAAATTATACATTGTTATGTATAGAGATATTGCTTTAAAAAAGTAAGAATAGTACGTATTTTTATGCCTAATGTTATTACTTTAATGTTGTTAAGTGTGGAACTTTGTTAATGTTAGCAGTTTATTCTTGCTTAAGATGTGTTAGGTTCGTCTTTGTACATTATAATCGTAGTTTAGTTGATGCTATGTTTGCCTTATTAATGTGAAAACTTTACGTTAGAGTATACTCATTGATATGTGTGATAGTTACACATGGTTATGGTAAATTTTTGTTAAATATTACAGTGTTAATGTAAAATAACAGCGATATGTTAGAAAAAGTGTAAGTAGGTTACGTCTTTGTATGCTATGTTGGTTACTTTAATGTTGTTAAGTGTGGAACTTTGTAACGTTAACAGTTTATTCCTGTTAAGATGTGCTAAGTTTGTCATGTGGTTATATTCTTAGTCAGATGATTGCAAGTAAGCTTTAATTAATGTGAATACTTGTTACGTCAACATATTATTCCGTTGATCAGTTGTATAAAGTACTTATTTATGTAATGTTTTCCAAATACTACTTCGACAATGTGGACTTGAATCATAAAATCAATAATCGAATAGATCAAGGATGGATAGGAGGTGGCAGGATGGTGGGCTGGACGGTGGTATTGATTTACTTGATTTTATTGCCTTTAGGCGTAGGTAAAAA
>JABUQX010093706.1:7500-25000 GCA_015478945.1 Trachelipus rathkii | reverse complement strand
AGATATATATATATATATATAACTATTCCATTATTTATTTATTATTATAATATTATATAATATTTACTAATAATATATTAATAAGGTCCGTATTCTTTAAAATCATTGAATATTCCATGGTCCCCTTTCTAGTGTAAACTATTAATAATTAATTACTCAGACAAGATGATACCTGGAAAGGAAGTCAAATGTTCAAGAAGAATTTATTTATATCTTATAGTGGCTGATCTGGAAGTGAGCACGGAGGTCTAGCTATGCGACTCCACTGAGTATAGACTCCTATAAGTATACAAGCCCTATGGGATATATATAAAGAATCAGCTCAATTTAATACATGACAACATTTCAACCTTAAACATATCAACATCCTGAACGATAGATGGTTGGTAGAGAGGAGTTGGTTTCTACAGAAGTTTCGCAACGGTGTTGTAAACAGGAGGGTGGCTGAAAGTAAATGTGGATAAGATGTAAGGTCTATGGTTGTGGTGAGGAACACTCCTCAGTTGAAGTTAATGTTGGATGGTGGGTCGCTTGGAAAAGTGTCTGAGTTATTCAAATAATTAGTGTTATACCTGTTGCAAATTAGTAGAACAAGAGATCAGCGATGCAGTGTCAAGTTTAGCGACTAGTTCTATGAATCGGCAGGAAGGTGGAGGGCATAATTAAAATTCGTTGGTGTAGAAATGTAAATAGAACTAAGTCTTGGGATGTGTGCACTTAGGTGTTCTCATATAAATCACATTAAGGAGATAAATAATAGTTAATAGATAAATTATGAAAATAAACATGATAGTAAAATTACATTTTATAACTAGATAAGATAAAAATGATGAATTTAACAACTTTTAAGAGTAAAAATAAAATAGTATAAATGATACATCTAAAGGGCAATACAGCAATTTTAACAAGTTTTAAGAAGAAATCTATCCATAAGGTTTAGGGATGCAGCAGCAGATATAGATTCAAACTAAAAATGTGTAGAGAATTAATGAAGCTTATATTAAGAGTAGTAATGGGGCCACTTGGGCGAACTAGAAAAGGGGTAAAAATTAGAGGTAAAGATAATAATAAGAAAAGAATAGAAATAGCCATATGCATATGACTGTAGTATAGGTAATATGGAATATAATGATAGTGAATCGCATATGAGTATACTGTATTGGGATATAAATAAAGGAGAGAGTGTCTACGTGGTAGAGTTAGTGTAGTTGGGAATATAAAACACGAAATTTAGTACAAATCGAAATATGAAAGAAAAAGTAGATATGATTAGTAGTCAGTAAACAATACGAATGTTCAGAAGGAAGATAGAAAAATAGTTGATAATAATTGGTAAGTAAGGCAGAGATAAAGAAAGGTGTATTAACAGAGTAATAATAGAATAAATGGCGGGGGATTTAGAGATATAGATGGGGAGTAATATTAGGTATTGATGTGCCCACCAGGTCCAAGGGATAGAGTGCAAAACGCATTTTCAAAACGACATATGACTAGTAATCTAAACGAGCATATTAGTTGAGGATGATGATTAGGTCTGTACGACAGCGACACGAATCTTAATTAATTATGGTTGGGTGGCATTTTCTGACTGTTGAATTAGATAGTACTGCACACATGAACTATAAGCTAGTATCTGGATGGTGGGCGGTAAGAGAAGTGCGGCAGGACTTTATCAGTTCCTATTTTACGGAACTTGGATGGTCTATGAAGATTTGCTAGTGAAGCTTCGCTTTAGTCGTGGTTCTCCGTGAGTCTCGTAATGACTGGAGGGACACTCTTACTGAGCACTATTTGTCCTGAGTCTAAATATATGTCAAGAGGAAAGGAGAAACGTAGAAAGAAAGTATAAGATAGAGCTAAAATAGTTCCCTACCCCCCTAACTCACCCTCAAAAAAGTACGAAAGAGTGGTGGCCTAAGTTGGAAGAATTGTGGGAGCGGATTAGAGGTAGTGTATAATAAGGGTGCGGTATGAAGGGAAGGTTAGATACGAATAAAGAGTTATATATACCCATGGTGTTTTGTATGACTCTCAGAGATCGGCAGTTTGAAGTCACGCGTTTTTGGCTACACATTAGCAGTAGTATATCATTGCATTCTGAATGTCATGCCTTATGCTATTGCTCTTCAAGATTCATTTAATCCGTGGTTGTATAATTTACTTTCTATTTAAGCGACGAAATAAAAAGGATACCTTAATGTGTAAAGGGTTGGTGGCTAAAATATGATAAGGTGATGGAATTGGAGGGATAAAATATAAATAAATGATCGTACGGAATTTATTATGACCTATATCATAAAATAATTAATAGGAATGATGGTGGGAGGATACCGACAAATAGGGGATATTATTTAAAGTAGTCAGGGGAGTATTTAGGATATACGCGTTTAGGCGATGGGGGTTTTATCTAAAGATATTCATAATATATAAAGAGTTATATTAGTATAGAGGAATTCGACGTATGAATAGCTTGATTATGAGAAAATAATCTTCATAGTATTAAAGACGAAAAAAGGAATTTAAGGTTAAAGAAAAAAAAAAAAAAAAAATATCTCGAGAGGAGGATAAGAGTAAGAATTCTTGTCTAGGGAGTGCTGGTAGCAAGGATCATCAGCGAATGACGCATAAGTAAAGCTCTTGTCGATATAGATTACTTAGGTCCAGAGGATGGTTTTCATATAAAGATACGCGTACGCTGGAGGAAAACGTAGGTGGATTACGATAGGAAAAGAAGCGAGACGCGTATGTTAAGGAGTGAGGCCTCTTTTGGAATCTCCTCGCTTACTATTTTGCCGAACCACAAGTTTTAGCTCTCCAATCTTGATAGTACAAGTAATCACCTACTATATAATATATATATATATATATATATATATATTATATATATATATGATATATATTACTATATATATATATAGTATATATATATATATATATATATATATATATATATATTATATATATATAATAAATCACTATATAATAGCGTGTGGTGCCATGTCGGCCTTTAAATTGACCTTCCTTTCTGAAATTTTCCATCTCCGGTGGAATTTGTTAAATCTCTGGTCTTTGCCCCCTGGAGGGGACATATTTAATGTGAAAAAGGCCGGTGAAGATAAGATGGTTGGTTATAGGCAGTCATGTATAGGAGGGTGTGAGAGGGGGTGTGTGTGTGGTTGTGTTGACCTATAAATACAAAATAGTGTACTGAGACAGTAAAAGAGATGTCTGAAGAAAGGAAATGTGAAATTTTAGCAGAAGCGAGAATAATGGTGCATAAATAAGAGTGAATGGCGTGGTTGTACTTGGAGGGTGCACTTGGTGTCATCAGGTTGGAGGATAGTCGGCCTCAAAGTTCACGATTTCCTAAAAGTCCCTTCAGGTCTGAATTGCGACCCCTAATAAGAATAAAAGGCTAAAAGCACGTAATATATATATATATATCTATATATACTATATATATATCATTATAATATTATATATATTATATATACTATACTCTTATATATACTTTAATTTCTTATATTTTATTTCATATATTCCTTATCTTCTATATCCTATCTATATCTATAATATCGTAATATATCCTATAATCACCTCCCAACCTGCTCCTCTTGGTTCCCTTCAGAACTGGGGATAGGTGCGCAAACATTCACTAAACACAAAATCGAGGCATGCATTCGATGATCGCATCGCGCATATAATACAGATCGCCAAGAGATCCGAACCCTCATACGCATATATTACTATATATATATTGAGGTACTTTTGAGCTATATGAATACACCAATTTATTTTTTTTTATTCCTTATACTACCAATATTTCATCCTTGGGGTTGATTATCTATGGGACTACTAGCATCTCGGGACCTTTATCTCCCCCTATTATAGTTTTATATGCTTCTTTTTCTAGGGCGTTATTTGAATACGCTTATATACCTGAGCTTGAGCCTCTCACCATCTTAATTTCTAAGTAGTTTGGTACACCTATATTGCCTCTTACATATACCTACCGTATATATAAGTATAATATTGGTAAGTTACGGTAATGTCGCTATTTCATCTTGCAACACAATTCACTACTCACAATTTCTCAAGATGATTTGATAATGTACGACACGTACTTACTTCAAGTCACACGTTAAGATCGTGGAGATACAAGGAACATCTCAATTACAACAGTTAATAAACTCAGGCCTACAGCCTTCAGTTTCACCAAATCACGACTAGTTCCCGTTGACACTAAAATAAACTAACCTTACCTGCTCTCTACGCACGTATAATCGTACTCCAAAGATTATACCCTCTCTAGCAGGTGGAACCTCTATGTTTTCTGCTCGGTGTACAGCTCTTTGGTTAAAATAGAGAAAGATTCAATACTCCGGTATTAGTGCTATTACGTCTATTTTAATCAATGCATAATCCACCGCTACTATATATGGCCGTGGATAAATGGACCTGAAGGAAATGAATCATTCTCACATCATGTATATCTTTGGGTAGTCCGTTAAACTGCCACTACCATACGATAAGGGTGCAAACCATCAGTACCGCGCTACGCTATCCCTCATATAATTAGTAAGCGCTATTGTCATTTTAATATTATTTATAACGGGTTTCATACTTACTTTATATTTCACGTTATCCCTCATCTAATCATCCCCGTCATTTATATACTATTGGTCCTTACTATATAATATTCCTACTCATATTAGTGCTATGTTAATTATATTCTATTTATATCTTCATTATATTATTATTATTATTATATTATAAGGTTTTATACTTAGGAAGATTGTGAGAGGATAAATTCACTATTTATTCAATAATATGCTAGATATGTTAATTACAAATTGAACAGACCTCATCATATTTTCCATCTAGTCACTTAGTTATTATCTTACCATCTAAAGCTTGTATCTTCACTTGAGACTTCATATCTAATCTTCAAAATAAAGAGAGACCTATAATCACCGTTCAGAATGCTTATATAACTCTTTATTTCGGTTGAGCGGAAGATGGTTAGCAAACACAAACATCAAATCTTCATGCTGGTAATGTAGGCAGAGCAATTCGCATTCAGAGATCCAGTTCGAGGCAAACGGACTGAGTTATTTTTTATCGTTCTTCTGTTCAGATGGTTACCTCAATTGGGATGACGATTTTGCCTTCAATGAGACGCCCACTCTATCTTCACTTTTGAATTTTTGATTCATGCTTTTTTTTTTATTAGTATTATGCTCTGGAGAAAATGGCATTATGTGATTAATTAAGTATATTCAATGTTCTTGGGCAATCAATTAATTTAAATGTAAAAACTAAGCAACTCTACATCTAAAGACTGGAGTAAATGTTGCACTATACCCCAGTTACTCTACATATATCCCATATTAACACCATTAGGAATCTTGCTACTTTAAATAATATTCAGAAGCTGTCTTTAGTTCATAATTTAACATACGGTGGTTAAATATTGCTCTTTACCCATATACCAATTCCCAGTGTAAGTTAAATTAGATTGCATTTTCTGATTGAAATTTTTCAAGAGAAAAAAGAAAAATTTGCTGTCATTAGCGTATTTCTTTCTTATATCCCAAATTTTTTCGTCGGTAAACAATATGTTTCCGGTTTTGCCCTTTTTGACATTCCTTTATACTGTAAGTTTTCTCTTTTTACCTACATATGTAAATTTGATGTACTAATGTAAGGTAAATTCTTAGTGTATATATATTTATTTTTTATATCATATTTTAATTCGTAAATATTATAACTCATCAATACACTTAGTGAAATTTGAAGAGCATTACAGTTTGTGGTGGCCCCTCTCTCTCCTGGATATATTATAATCTTCGCGGCTTATAACGTGATTTGATGCTGAGTTTTTCATGCATTCGAAATTCGTTTATGTATAATAAAATTGTTATTAAAAATATATTATTTTATATAATCAGTACCCTTTAAAGGTCACTTTTGTCATTTGCTAAAATAACTTCTCTATAAAAATTTAAAATTAATAAATAAAAAAGAAACTTAAAGCCTGATTATTAAACTAACCATTTAGCCTGATAGACAAAGATAACTATATAAATAGGGTATAAACAATCTTTAAAATGTTGAAATGGTATACATTCGCTAGCCTGCCACGCGTACCAACACAACTTTTAATACATTAACCGCTTCCCACTAGATGGTCTCAACCGCGGAGCTATCACACAAAAAAGGTTGAATACTCTTTCGAGTACCTGTCAATACCTCTCTTCTGGAATAGTTCCTTGAACGCAAATAATTAACGAAAAGCCTAATATCATGGAGCGAGACGTTCACAAGGAGAACAAATCCATCATCCTACTTGTTGGATAGTGATGGGAGGAAAGAAAAAGAGAACTTAAAGCACTCCTACCACCTGGTCATATTATTATAGTATACCCACAGATAAACATCTAATATAAATCTTTGGGTTAAGGAATAGGTGGAGGATAATATATAAATCTTATATATTTAATATTAATGTAGTGAAAGGAAACTCATATAGAAACTTGACCTATGGCTATATATAAATTAATATCATTGGTTCTTTTTAATTACCATACATTTTGTCTACCGAGGTGGTAATAGGCATAGGTTATTATATCCAAGTAATAATATATATATATATAATATAGGATAATATATACCATATATATAAAACTGTTATTAATTAAATTTCGAGGCTGGGGACTGGCAGGAAACTGGTAGATTAGAATGAGGAGGGTTCTAGAATGGAGGATGAGTGGAGGGCTGGTTTTCTCTCTACCTAGTTTAAATATTTGCGTATGATCCCGTTTGTCGGTTACTCTTCACGTGTGTTCGAATTCTGAACAGAGATATCTATTATGTAGGATGGTAGAGAGATTTGGCAGGGTGTGTAAAGGAAGGGGCTTGAAAGTTAAATGTGGATAAGGAGTAAAATGTTACTATGGTTGTGAGATGAGGACAAGCACTTGGCCCTACAGATGTTGAGAGTAATTATGTTAAGACAACCATTGTGCTGCAGACAGCCTTGGACAGTTCAAGCTGTCTGATGTCTCAAATTATTTATCCCGGTGTTAGGTTCTTGGAATTGAGGCAAGTGTGTAATACCGGATTTGATGCGAGAGCTGTCAGTAGGAAAGCGTTGTGAATGTCAGGCAATGTTGTGGCTGGTGCAATTTCAAACTACTTGTTGGTTTTTAATGGTACACCACGGGACTGGTAAGTCGTCGACGTGTGTGCTAGACGGTCCTTTACCATTCTTGAGGGTTATTTTTTTGTTACCTGTCGCCTTCAGTTCTGTATGTGTAGCCTCGATGCTACTATGGTCTGAAATAAAGAAGTACTACCTGAATGCTAAAGTTCAATGTGTTCAGAATGGACAATCCTTAGGGGAGTGCTAGGTGTGAGAAGATTGAAAAATGAGGAAATGAACTTATTTAGAAGTTGTGTTGGTTTGATTAGAATAGGGGTAAAATGAGAGAATACATATGAAAGTTATGGTTGAGCCTGGGTTTGGGTATTTCATATGGAAGGATGAATGATATTTGGGCAGTGTGGATTACTTTTGCTCCGTGAATGTAATAAGGTTGTACGGCCGAGTGTGTTGGAACTTTGCGCGACCGGCTTGGGAGACCTGGGTTGAAAGAAACCAGTGGATTAACGCTCATAACAGAATGTTTTGAAGGAGAGAAATGTGAGTTTGGTAGAGGGCGAGAAGAAAAGGTGTATAACAGGTAGTGAATGTGGCGGGGGTTTTGTGAGAGTATGGTTGTGGCCCACCATAGGGGCCACAAGGGGATAACCCACTTACATTGACGATCCGGGGATCTCATGGCTGAGGGTCCGTCGGTCGGCTCATGGACATCTTTAGCGTTGGATATTTAGCACTGGCGCATGAGTTCTCACTAAATTAATGGTACTGAATGGGTGGTAATGCTTTGCTGGGTACTTTCTCCTCTCTCGTACTCCTTTTGTCAATCGCTTCTCATCTGGTACTCTCGCAATTTTGATCCTACTGCTCTTTTTTTCCGAATGTTTCTCGTCCACGTTTTTGTTCGGTTCTTTTGGCGCCCACCTTATCCTTCCGATCTTTGGGCAAGATATCGAGAGGTACAGAAAGAAAGTAAGGATAAGACCAAACTATATATAATAGTTGTGGTTTGTACTGGTTTTACCGGTATGATTATGTTTTTATCCATAATACGTTTACTTATATAATTATATATATATATGTAAGTATATTTATAATATATATAATACAATTATTGTAATTAGTATAGTCTTATATATAGTATATAATACTAGGGTAACGTAGTACGGTACAAGGTATGGGTATATTAATTTCATCTGCTATAATAAGGCTATATATATCATTTTATCTTATTCACCTACTTCTTTATTATAGGTGATTATTTACGAGTTCTTCGCTAAGAATAAATGAAGTCAGATATCTTTTATTCATATCCATGAATTCCAACTTATTAAATTGGATATGTAGCCACTAGGAACAAACAGCATCTTGATAAGTGGTTTTTAGATATTACGTGATCTTGACATTTCTAGACTATTTTCCCAATATATTCAATATATTCTTTTAGATTGTAACTGGTTATCTCATCGTCGCTTCATTATCTTTAAGTACGAGTTCAATGAACAATCCGAAAAAAAAATCCGCTGTTACCTGGGTGTACATAAAGCCAATCGCTGAAGAATACGACATTATCTCATCCCAGTGGTTGATCCCACGCTCGTTTGGGCGAGCGAGGGTCCTGTAGGGAGAATTCATGCACAACTTTCTTAATTATTGGCTTTAGGTCCAAGCCTTTCTTATTATTACCGAAGCCTTGGTCAGTTGTGGCTCTATTTTTCCAGAAATGAAGCCCGTCGGTAACACATTTCCCTAGACGTTTAGTTTATAAGTTCCTTTTTTAAGAAGACGTCTAGTGGAGCTTTATCCTTGTTCTGAGGAGTGAGCATTGTGACGGTGTGGTGCAACTGTGAGGAAACTTCCTTACAAAATTTAAACTTCTTAAAATTCCACCTCAACTCCCAAATAACTAATTGCGTGCGCGCAACCTCCAACGCTTAACAAATAGTGCCACTTTTTTATCTCGATAATTTATGGTACTATTTTTTTTCGTGGGTTACCAATTTCTAATCCCACCAATACAATTGGGTTCATACTGCTTTTTTCATTTACTAAGAGAGGGGCGAATTGGCAACAGTAAGGTCCATTTGTAACTGCTACTTGAAAGAAACAAATTGGAAAGGCTATATCGGGCAGAGTTTCTGTTGAAAGCGTTTCGCAATCAATCCATTTTCATTTCAAGAGCTTCCAATCATGAATTTGCCATAATCGCACCCTGATCTAACTACGGACTGTTATGACGGCTTGCGGTTTTCACTTTTCATTTTTCAGCTTTCAATAGAACTTGAATAATTGAACCAGCATCCATTTGAACCGAAAGGCGGAATGCCCTTTTCAGATAAAATTAGTGGTTTTCCAAATATATAGTAACTCTCTATGGGTATTACTATACGCCCCTACTGTTTTAGACCTATATAAGGCTCATTATTATTTAACCATATTTTGTAGAAGTTCTTTCTCAACCTTGATCTGTATAACTACCTATTTCCGTGGCCTATCTTATTCGTCCTACTTAGCTACTATAACTAGTATATAATATAATTATATTCCAATATATACCTACCCTCCTTGTCACCTTCACCTTATAGAGGGGGCTATACGCCCTACTTTATTACTACTACCCGGGTGCTAATACTCAAGGATATTATTCACTATCCATGTAGTACCCTCTTTTTTATATTATATACCTACTATACTTTTATTGACGGTCTACTATTCTCATTGAATATATATCACTGCCGGAGTGGAGATGGGCCGCGTCCTTGTAGAGTTGGCTCCGCCCTACCTTCGTTAGTACTTTTCATCTATAGTATACTATTATATAAGTATTATATATGATATATATACATATATAATATATATATATATATAGTATATATCATCTGCTGTCTCTTGGTTCCCCAGAATGTGGGTAGGGTGCGCAAACATGCACCAGAAATTCGAGGCATGCATGAGCATTTCTAGGGCATAAGTACGTGAAAGCAGGAACCGCTGGCCAGCAGCTACCACGTGTCCTTTAGTAGCCGCTATGTTAGGTGCGCGCAGACGAACGTTGTGGAAATCTTTCTCCTCCCCACACAGGGATATAAAAATATATATATAACTATTATAATATATATATATACTAATACCTTTATATAGGTACTATCTCGTGACTCCTTTATTACTATGTATGTATACATATGTAAATAAATCATACGTAAACACATTATTGTAGAGTAATTATATCCACTTTTTTATCCTCACTACCTACTATTATATATGGATCCCGCTTTTCGTGTCCTATTACCCTTATGTCATACGAATACTTATAATAATACAATAAGCCTGCTTAGGATACTCATACAATCTTATCTCAACTACTATATATACCATAATAATTGGAGCTGTTAACTGACAATCCACTATACTAATAAACAAACCCTTTATGTTTTCCCATCCTACTCGGTCGGACAAGTTGAACTATCGCTGCTTCGTTATTGTCGCTTTCGTCAATCTTCTAACACTTCGTTGGCTCCAATCCAAAACGACGGCTATATCTAATACCCCCTATGAACTTCCAATCGTTATATCCCCTATATACTATATATAGTATATAATGAGACGAGGATCTTTTAGAGAGAGATGACACTGGCACCGGGACAGTGGGCAGGTCAAATTCTGGAGGGGCGGCAAATTCTGGATGGGACTACTTGATATATCTCTTTGTTATTTAAAAACTTACTCAATGTTTGTGATTTGTACGTTGATATATTAATCAGTTAACGCATATAGGGGATCACATCAAATATTTATTTCGAGGGTTCTATACTACCTACCGTGCTCTAACCCTACTATTCTCGAGATGAATTTATATACTTCCATGAATCCATTAAGTATATATATAAATATTAGGCCTTATTCATTCTTATATACCTTAGTTTTGTTAATATACTATTAATTCTCAAACATCTTTGCATAACGGTATTATAATATACTACTTTACCTCTATATATTACAGTATATAATAAGGTATATACCTAATTAGGCTGTTTTCTGCTTATTACTACTAATATCATCTGGCTGTTATACTCACTTAGACTTCCTAATTCGTATAAGTCTATATACTAGAATAAGGGTTAATCCCTTGAGCTAGACCACTTTTTTACACCCGGGCTAATTTTCTACATGTTTGCTTCTCCGATGAACAAGTGTGTCATGTCAACGACATTGGTATGCACCTTACTCCAGTTTTTATGCGGCTTCAAACAACGGGAAAAGGATTATTCCGTATTATTGTTTGTCTGGTAATTTCTTGGTCGTGCTTTATTTGGTCCTTCTTTGGATTTCTTAACTATATATCCTTCTTCATTCACATATTTAATCTTTATAAAAGGCGTTTTGTATTAAATCGCAATATCTGGCTTGAGCTATCATTTCACCACTATTTATTCCCTAGTGGCAGCCATCCGAGTTCTGATGAGTTGATTATTCACGAATTAAAAAGTTTAAATAATTGAGTTTTCAAAAATATTCACATTTTTTTATTATTATGTTATAAACACAGTAGGGTGACGGTACAAGCAAGTTTTTTTAATGATAGGTCTAAATATGGATTTGTTTTTTTCGGCGGAGAAAACTTGGTTGGGTGCTAGCGGCTGCGCAAGGAAATAACTGATAAACCACTAGGCGCACCAGAAGAAAAAAAGGAGAAAGGAAATATGAATTGTGACTATTCGTCTAAAACTACAAGAGTAGACTCATTCTTTATCACGAAGACAGATGAATCTGTCGTGAGTGCCGGCATGAATCCTGTTCAACGTCCAATTTCAAACTAAGTCAATGGATTGATAACGATAACCACGGGTAATCCCGTGTGAGGATATATGGAACAATCGCTTCTTAACGTTTTCATTCTCCCGGGGCTGGCCTCACCCTCCTCCCCCCGATCGAGGATAGCCCCCGACCAAAATTGTAGACGAAGCCAAGACAAATGAAATCCTTCATATGCCTAACGCCCTGACTACTGATTGCGAGTTGGTTTGAGTGTAAGGTAAAGGTTACCGTAAGAGCGGCCCATAACGACCGATGGCCAGCGGGCCTGCCGACAAATCCGATTGACAAAAACAGATTGGCATTAATCAAATCCAGACATAGATTTTCTAAATTAGCCTGAATTTTAATAGAGACCAGAGAATTTTATCCTAGAATACCACAAGTAGGCATTGTTAAACAAAAATCTTTTTGTTTGAAGAAACACCGAAAAAACTTTTGAACTTTCCCCACCACACCCTTTGGTAATTTAAGGAGACCCCGTTGGGACCTAACCACCGGGACTGATCTTAGGCGTCGCTGACTGCTTAACAGTCCCAGACTGCATGCGTCTTTTTTGTGGTCCTACTACGTTAGATTTTACTTTGGAGGCGGGGTGGTTGTATCGTCAGTTTGTGTTAACAGAGAGACTCTTCATGCATCCACGACATATGGACCCAGGCATGGCAGGAGGGCCACACACCGATTGAACTGATCATTGAGAAAAATTTCCGTTTCGCAATCACCCCAAACATGAATGATGTGTGAGTGTTGATTGGGTGCTGAAAGTTTGAGACTCTAACTTAATAATCCAACTATGTAGAGTATGACAGGGGAAGCAGTTTCTTGGCTCTCCAACGTACAATTAAAGACCCTGGACCGAAGAAGTAAAAATACCCTGGAGACAATGTACTATCCTTCTGAATAAGTTATTGCTGTTATTTCCCCACGCATTGGAAGAACCATTTAACAAAAAAACGTCCTCACGGGGGTTACCATTCCGAAATGGAAATTTTATGGTGTGTCTGGAATTTATTGCAGAATTTGACCCTTTTTTTTACAAAATCACCTATCTCCGTGTCAAAATTTTGGCAAAGGAAGCACTTCTTATTTATTACATAGCACTTACGAAGAACTTTCCAAACTTATGGCTAGAATCGGTAATCAATGAATACCGTGAAAGAAATTCCACGGAAAGTAAGTAATTTCTATTATGTTGATCTCCACTCAACGCACATTACTCATAAAGTTCAGCTGAGCTTTGCATCAGAATATGTTAGCCAAAAGAAGGTACGCCCAAGAACGCTTTTTAGATTTAATTAAATCCCTGGTCCATACAGGTAAGAATCTAGCGGAAACAGCTGATGGAGTTTTTCTCCAAAGCACATGAAATCAGACATAAGCAGTTGTCGGAGTCAAAACGTATGATAATCTGCTAACTCATTGTTCAGGAATCTATTCTGGCTGCAAGCGAATTGAAAGACGGTCAACATCTAGCATAATTTCATCACCATGTCAGCTCATTCCCCTTAATTTAGTGCGAATTAGCGCTGGCCACATGTTGTAAACAGGCGGTTTCCTTTTTTTGCCTTGCTTCAGATTTTAATCATGTTTTTCTCGGGCTCTAAGGCCGTTATTCGTGATCTTTTCTTCAAAGAAATATACTCGTCAAAATCACTAATGTGGGGGCAAGTGTCAGAATCGACGCAGAAGCTTGTATAAGTCTAAACAAAGGTTTGGAACCTATTGTTAAGGCTTTAAACTCTATATCTGAAGAAAAAAATGAGAGACCAAGTCATTCAGCAGAGGCAAAGGTGGAATTTTGAAAATAAATGGAGGTTCCTATGAACTAATCTTTATGTCCTGTTAATATGAGCAACCAATATCTTGAATCAGATTTGATTCTGTAATTAAAAAATTGCAATCTGAAGATATGGATGTGCCACCGTTATTAATTTGTATAACCTCTGTGTAACTTAGTTAATGGAATTAGAAGTTCATTAGAAACCCTACGAAAATTGTGCCAAAGAAAAATTGCAAATCTTTACACAGAAAAAGACATCAAGAATGTATCTAAACTAAGACTGAGAAAGCAGAAAAATTATCAAATTGCATTCTTCAAGCAAGCTTCAATACTATACAGATAAGCTGTCAACAGAATTAAATATATAGGCGAAGTTTGCATACAGCGAATTTTCAGAAAAAAAGTTTTTATTTCTTATCAAGAATCTCACCGATAACGACCCAGACGGACATTCACTAAATCAAGCTAAATTATCCAAAATCTATCGATCCACTTAAAGAATTTTTTGGAGCAGAATGCATTCATTTCAAAATTAGTTTTGCTTTTAGACAGACAGGTAATCGGCAGTTCAACACCTTCGTCCCACTTAAACAATATTTATACTAAAAAAGCCTTCATGATATATATCCAAATCTGAATAATTGCTTTAAAATTATTTTATGTAATCCTGCGACAAACTGTCAGCTGAAAGATCATTCTCCACACTTAAAGGGTTTAAAAATTATTACGTTCGTCCCATCCCCACACGTAGCGTTTAGTTCATGCTTGCTGTACTTGCTATTGAAAATGATTTCACCATAAAAATTAGTTACGAAGATATTATTGACAAATTTGGTAACGAAAAGGCAAGACGAAAACCTTAATGAAATCATTTAATCTGACATGTAGATGTACATAATGTAAGTATTAATATATATATATATTATTATATATAATATATAATTTATTATATATATATATATATATATATATATAATATATAATATTATATATAGTAATATATAGTATATATATTATATTATATATATATATATATATATATATATAATATTATTATAATTATATGTAAGGGGCCGTAATTTTTTTTGTGGGGCCCTGGGCGCTAAAGAGGTAGTTAATCGGGCCTGTATATATATATATATAATATAATATATATATATTATAATATATATATAGTATATATATATTATATAATATTATATATGTATATAATATATAGTATATATATATATATAATATTATATATTACATTATATACTCATCATCATCATCATCTATCTTTTTTTTTTTTTTGGAGGGGTTTTGTGAGGGGGTTATGGTTGTGGCCCACCTGGGCCAGGGGAGAACCCTACACTTGAGAATGCCCATAGTGAAGGGTCCCGTCGCGGTCCGTGGAAGCAGTGTGTGATTTTCTGACTGTGGACGAGGTCTCACTAATAGGTATAGAGGGGGCGGTAAGGCTGGCTTTCTTTTCGACATTGTCATACTTCTTCTACTACTTCTTCCTTTTCCGATCGCATGTCCCACTCCTTACCCAGTATTGCGAGAGTAGAAGGAAGATATATAATAAAAATATATATATATATATTAAATATATATTATATATATATATATTTATATATATATATATATATATATAATATTATATTTATATATATATATATATTATATTTATCTATTTAAACACTTTTAACGTGCTTTATCCCCCTAATCGGCGGTACAGGGGGGACCCAGGAAATCGGAATCTTGAGGCCGGTACCAAACCAAGCGCCACCACCAAACGTGTTCGCAGCGTTTTAATTCTTGCCCCCAGGTAGATAAAACTCCTACTGCTACCGCGGAGGATTTGAAACCAGCGTCCTCTCGTATGAGAGGCGGAGACTCAATCTCCTGCGCCACGGTCATATTATTATTATATATACTATTTTATATTATATAATATTATATTATAATTTAATATTATATATATTATATATAATAATTAATTATATTATATATATTAATCATATATATAATTTATATATAATAATATAATATATATAATATTATTAATATCATCATCCATATCCACCTTCTTTCCCCAGATCTGGGGGTAAATTGCGATTCACATTATTATATACGTTATATTAAGATGGTTTGGTCATAAGGAAAGGATCAAGTGTATAGTGGTGTGTGTGTGCTAGGAATCGACCGTAGGAGACCCGAGGGGAAAAAGTGGATTGAGGTATTAAAGGAGTGTCTGAAGGAAAAGAATGGTGTGAGTTTAGCAGAGGCGAGAAGACAAGTTGCCATGAGTGAACTGAACGGGGTTTTGTGGAGAGTATCGGTTGCGATCTGACTTACGGGGATGAACCCTATCACTTGAAGAAATACCATAGTCGAGGGGCCCGTCTCGATGTTGTGAAGCGGGGGGATTTTTTTTTTTGTGCAGGCAAGGTAGTGGAGTATGTGTGTGTGTGTGGGGGGGGGGGAGGCTTTCCTTTTTGATTTACGTCATGTTTTTCCTACTTAATAGTATTCTATTTTCGTGTTCGTGCATATGCGCCAGCCTACTTCCCTGATTTACGATCACTGTTTCCCTACTAAGTATCTCTTTTTTTTTCCGTGTTTCGTGCATGTTGCCCACACCTACTAAAACGCTGTGGGAAATAAGGGAGGATAAAGAAATTAATATATATATATATATATATTATATATCTATAGCATATATAGTAATATATTATAATAATATTATTATATATAATATATATATATATCATATTATATATATATATATATATATATATATATATATATATATTGAAAGATCTATAGCAAATAACCAATTAATTATCCATAAACATTAAATTCATAATAAATATTTTTGCCCAAACTAAAATTAGTGCAACAAAATTAGAATGAGAAAAATATTGTTGCAAAATATGTAAATTTAAATACTAGGCAAAAATAAATAATTTTTATTGGTCATTGCAGAATTTTTCAGAAAATTCTTGAAAAATTAACATACAAGTACACATTCGATCAAATAAGGCAAAATATACAGTATGAAAAATAAAACAACATACTTGCGGATTAAGAGGAGCATTGAAACAACGCTTCTGAAATGTATTCAACTCCTGATCACTCAGAAGACCGTCGTTATCTTCATCACATAACTGGAAAATACAAATCAAATAATAATCATCATCCTTTTCCCCAAGGATCCACACAGATTGGGGTGGGATGAGCAAACAAGCACCGGAAACAGAAGTTAGTCGAAAAAGAAAGCCCCCACATCCATACCGTTAAGTGAGAGCCCGACGCAGCCAAAAAATCCACCCTAGAGCTTCACCTACCGTAACAATCCCCCCCCCCCTGTGGTATCTCGTCAGTGTTTATCCTCTAGGCCAAGTCCATAACTATGTTCCCTAAAATCACGCCATTCTCTCCTACTAAGCACCATTCCTCTCGCGTGAACCAAACTCGCATTACTTTTATACAAACACTCTCTTACTGAATCAATGCACTTTTCCTTTGCTCTCCCAGAAGGTCGCTTAACGACACAACCACTATACAACCGCTTAACCAATCGACTATCATCCATCTTTCCAAAGGACCAAGCCACCTTGATACTCTCATTTACTCCTTTTATCACAACACACAACTCCTTAATATGTTCATTCTTCATTTTATCAATTCTTACCGTAATTAATATTCCCCAAAGGTTATCCATCTGAAAAGACTTTACCTTAGGTTTATACCTCTTA
>JABUQX010093706.1:0-2500 GCA_015478945.1 Trachelipus rathkii | reverse complement strand
AAAAAAAAAAGAAAACCTCACCCCTTTCCTGAAAATATTTTTTTGAATTTTATTGGCTATTCTGGTAGCTTTATTTTTATTATATATAAAAATGCCAAAAGAAAAGGGCTGCTCTAAAGTGATAGTAATCAGTGATAACAAATGTCGAACCCCCAGTTAAAAAGAATGCTCTGCAACAACTTTTTTAGAGTTTTTACAACATTGCTAGTAAATTTTTTTTTTTGGTATTACTACATATTGATGGAGGAACTTGGGCAAAACTAATGATTTTTTTGAAAATTATTGGATGTCCTAGAAAAAAAATTTTTTTTTCCCATCAATTTTCGATAATGGGGTTAAAAAAACTTTTAACCCATTGTTATAAATTACATGGAAAGAGCTTGGAAAAGTAGCTGAGTGATGACGTTATAGCATAGAGGCTCAGGAAAGTGGAAGTTAGCTGAGTGATGTGAAGCAGAACAAAGGGTAGTTTTGAAAGCATAGGAAGAGCTAGAAACAAGGAGTAGGGTGAAAAATTCAGGAAAGTTACGAGCACCCAGGAAAAAAGCTAGAAGCATTTTGAAAGAGTTGGAAAGTAGCTGAAGTGATGGACGTGCATAGCATTAGAAGCTCGGAAATACATGAAAGATTGGAAGTTAGCTGAGTGATGACGAGCTAGAACAAAAGGCGGTAGGGAGAAAAAACACTCATGAAAGTACGTAGAAGAGCTAGAACAAAGGGGGTAAGGGTGGAAAAATGCTCAGAAAAGTAATGAGCACTCAGAAAACAGCTAGAAGCATGAAAGTAGTTTGGAAATAGCTGATGATGATGGTCATAGCATAGATGGGCTCAGGAAATACATAAAAAGTTGGGAAAGTACTGAGCGATGATGAGGCTTAGAACAAAGGGGTAGGAGCAAAAATGCTCATGAAAGTACATAGAAAGCTAAGAACAAAGGAAATAGGGGCAGAAAAACGGCTCAAGAAAGTACATAGAGCACTCCAGGAAAAAAGCTAGAACATTGACATAGCTTGGAAACTAATTTTGTTTTTTTACCCATCTTGTGTTTTTTTTATCCCATTTTACAATTTCAAATGGGGTAAAAAAAATCATATTTTTTCTTTTTTTTTCTTAAATATTCAAAAAAACATTTTTAAACATATTTCAATCTACACTAATACCAACCTCAATAACATATATACCATAGCATTTCTATTGTCAAGTGTTTGAGGAGAAAAACAAAAGTTTAAGATTTTTGTTCTTTTTTACCCCACTTGACTATATATGGGTTAGAGAGTGTCAATTTGGAGGGCAAAAATAAAAATTGTGTTTTTTTGTGAATGAGGGGTCCAAAAATGTGCCTTTTGATGTGTAATATCCTAATTAAAAGGTTTTTCCATGGTTTAATTTACCTTTGGAAATTTGTGCTGAGTTATAAGATATATATATTGAAATTTCCGAAAAAAAGGGGCATAACTTAATACAAACTCCAAGAGAAAATTTGCTCAAAAATGGTTTTAATGAAAAACAATTACTTAATTTGTCTCAACATTAAAAACACATTGTAAAAAATGGAAAAAGCTTCAACCAACAATATTCATCAAATCTTGCTTCGTGATTCATTCCTAGACATCATTCTTCTGCTTGCTTCCTGGCCTCTAATGAATCCTTTTCGTTTCTCATGAGTATACAACTTTTTTTTTTTCTGCCAGAGACTCTGTTACTTGTTTCACACACCACTCTATGGACTTCCATGACATGGCCACTTTGAACATGCATTGGCTTCTCAACAAACTTTCTTATTCTGATATTTTGGGTTTTACAAGTAAGTAGAGTTCATATACATTTTCTGACCAGTCTTTCAGTTCCAAAAGGGAAGTTGAATTTGATTACTGCAGGTTTCCTAGACCGAACATAGGTCTCTGTGTATCATCCCTTCATTCCTTAATTCAATTATCTTCTGAACCCCTGCTTTCCTTTTTTTCTTGGTCTTCCGAGTATAAAAATGTCTGAAGCACCATTTCACTAAATGCGAACCAAGATGAACGTTGGATTGTTGCCAAAACAATATCTGCTACTGCTTTCTTCTGAGATTTTAGGAGCTCCAATTGATAAAGAATGTGGCGAGGTCCTTCCACTCAGAGAATTTCGATCTGATTGTAAACCAGCAGAGATAGTTAACGCCAACAATGTATTCCACAATCAGTTGTAACGTCTTCAAGTTGTTGCCTTTAAGGCAATGTTTTGAAACCAATATGCGATAAATCCTATTTTCAGTTGTTAACCACCTAGAGTGGCTTACAGGACTAATTTCTAATAATGCCAGATCAGTTGCAAGTACACCTGTCCTTATGGCATGAGTTATCCTGTAACCATAAGCCTGATCTGTAGACAGATCTTTGACAACAGAGTCACTCAATGGAACCAAAGGCTCTGGAAAGGATACTCTGACAAATGAGGGATTGATTTCTAGTTCTGTTGCAGTATTAAGCATGTTGGCAATCTTACCACTCCACTTGTT
>JABUQX010093705.1:15000-21249 GCA_015478945.1 Trachelipus rathkii | reverse complement strand
TATATATAATTATTATATATATAGTATATATTATATATATTATAGTATATATATAAATAATATATATATATATATATATATATAATTATATAAAATATATTATATATATATATATATATATATATTATATATATATAATATATATATATATTATTATATATATAATTATATTATATATATATAATATATATATATATATATATTATATTATATATATATGTATATATTATATTATATATATATATTATAGATATATATATATATAATATATAACTAATATATATTATTATATATATATTATATTATATATATATAAATAAACTAAATATAAACTATTCAATATATATATATAATGATATTTACTATAACATAATCCACCATTTGGATTGTTAAAAGCAGTTTTAAGCTTTTTTACTCACCCCCTCACTCAAAACGTAGCATCCCTCCACTAAAGAAATTTCATACTCCTTATATCACTCTTAATATGGCCTCATAAACCAATCAAGTTGTTTTGTATTATTTCCCTACAGGAACGTAAAGGAAGACAAGCCTGGAGAGACATGTGACTTTTAGATAAGTGGTCAGTCATAGCAAGTGCTCGGAATTGTTAAGTAACGTGGCTGGAAGTACTCCACCATAATTTTCATAAGTTAGAGTGTGCCGACTCAAGTACGATGGCATGACTACATTTGTCTATATTCTCAGTCTCGTGAAAATAAATTGATTATTTTTTAGTGGATTTATGGGTGATTAACCCGTACACTCACACTCCAGCGTTTCCAATCATATAGGAATATTTATTTTATTTCGTTATAGACTCATGCACATAATTTATATTTTAGATGATAGTGTGACTAACTCTTAAAAATTATTATAATATACTATGGTATGATAGTTAAATATGTTTTATATTTCATATATATTGCTTACATATAGAGAAGGTGACTAGAGACGTATGTGAATAGGAACATACCTTGAAGGTATCTAATATCTATAATATCTAAGGAGTAACAACGTAGGTGATAGGTATGTATATAGATAGTGCATGCGATAATAATATAGTAATAATATTATATATAATAAAATTCATAATTTATTAATTAATTTCATGAGTCTACGGAGCCATAAATATATATATATATAGTATATAATTAAGTCTATCCTCGGGAATATATACTCTCATGATATTATTAGATCTCAAACCCGTCCGACAAAAAAATTGCTCACTACTCACCTCTTTGTATTACATATAATATAAATAAATATTCGCGGTAATACATAAATATTATATTATTATTGCCTATACTATTTAATATAATTCGTTTTGTACTTAATGATGAATACTTATTATATATATAATTATATAAAACAAAGTACTAATAGCTTAATTATAATAAAATACCAATAGATATGCTAGATATGTAATATTAATGAGTAAGTAGTATGATTAGTCACTATCTTTATTTACCTTCCGAATATCTTACGTCACATATAATAAGTGATTGTCTTGCATTATATATTAACTATGTATGGCAACATTCTATTGCATTATAATCAAATAGAGGTAAGAGGTCTATGATCACGGTATTTCGTACTTATGAACATAATATTTCAATACATAGACTGTCTGACACGGGAATCTTACTTATCCATAAGATCTCGATCTTAGCTTTATTTACACGGCGTCTATAAAAGTCGTACTTGCAGCATGGATTACTCTCGCTTAATAAATATAGATATATGTGCCTAAATAGTAGACAAATATGTATTTCTAACTAGTGTATTAATATATATATATGCAACTTTATATAATTATATCTCAAATAATATATCACTATTTTAAGTAATCACTCACATTATAATAATCTCTCCTAGATAGGTGTTAATTATATATATAGCAATGTATATCATCATATATAAATTACTCTAGAAAACTTATATATTAATATTTTATTGCTTAGTGTCCTCCTATTATTGATTAACTTAATACGGTCTAAAAATTTTCTTTATTTATAGTAACACTAATCGTAGTTACTCATAACTCACTATGTTCAAATTCTATATATATATATTATATTATATCATCAATAAATAAAGTGATCACTCATAAAAGCACTTAGACCCCTATTTTTTTATTTTTTCAATACATTTATTGACTAACTATTTATATACTAATAAATAATATATAATATATTATATATAATATATATATTATATATATAATATATGATATATATATATTAATAATATATTAATATAATATATAATATAATAATATATAATATATTATTAATATATATTATATAAATATATAAATATTATATATAATATAATATATATTATATAATTATTATATATATATATAAATAATATATTAATATATTAATATATATTTTCAATTTTTCTGCTTCTTCAAATTATATTACAACTTATTATCATATTTATAAAGAATATAATTATAACTTGAGGAAAATAATGTGTTGGGGATAAATGATATCCATTCACTTTTAAACTATTCAACTCCTTGGAAAGGCGTAATATGTACAAGCTTTACTTCCGTAAAGTAACTATCATCAAAAATAAAACTACTAATAAATATTTGAAAATATGAAGATATAAACTTTTGTATAAATTAAAAAAAAATGAGTAAACCATGGAGAATACACAATTTGTGGGATAACAAAAAAAAAAAAATATAATATTAAATAATAATAATTGAAAGAGAAAGAGTCTTCAGGGGAAGAGGTGCGCAGAGAGAGAGAGAAGGTGAAATGGGTTTCTGGGAAAGAGGAGCATGGAGAGGATGACAAGAATGTATATGTGCGCTGAAGTATGAGAAGGAGAAATCAAATATTGTATTTTTGACTTCACTTCAATTTTTATTGTGGTACTTAATCCATATAGTATATGACATAAATTATAGTAAGTCCATGAACGGATGAATATCCCAGGTGTCGAATTTTCCTCTCCTCTATCGTAGTGCACATAAATTATACAACCAACTCCTCTGGTCTTGTTTTGGCGCCGCCGCAAGAGATAATTAATCTCAAACGAAACTATTCTAAGGTAATATACTCTCTATTATTTAATATACAGAGTAAGGTCTCTAAATAATACAAGTCCAGAAATTTTATATTAATTTAGTTAATAATAATTTCCTAATTCTATCCACAGTTCTATTCAGGTGTATTACAAGAAAACCTAATTTCTCATATTAGAACAGATGCTAGCTTATATATCTAAAAAATAATTTTTTTTCATTCTCTACATAAACTCTGAGGCAATATTTTTGTCCTTATTTACTATCCACCATTCACTTCCTGGCTTTCGAATTAACAACATATTTTATTGACGATACCACATCACCAAGAACCTCCAGTACATAGATATAATATTATGAAGTAATTAAAATTAAGACTTTCATTGGTTACTGGTTGGTTATGGTTAAAATTTTGGCATAAGTATTACCATAAATTTTAATTTCATAAAATTTACATATCTCCCTTTTCGGATGAATGATGCAAATATACTCGTCTATTAAATATAATATTATATATTATAATATTATTAAATTATAATATATATATAATATATAATTATATTAATTAATATTATTTATATATATATAATATATATAGTAATATAATATATTAAATTATTAATATATAATATATATAATATATATATATATATAATTATATATATATTATTATTATATATATATATATTAATAATATATATATATTATATATATAATATTAAATATATTATATAAAAATTGTATTTAATATATATATAATAATATTTTTATATATTTATAATAATATATAATTAATATATATATTATTATTATTAATTATATAATATATTACATTATTATAATATATATATATTATATATATATATATATTTATTTATTATATATATATATATTAATAATATATAATAATTATTATATAAATAATATATTATATATATATTATATATATATATATATTATATATTATAATTATATGATAGAGAGAGAGAATAATATAATAGAGTAATTAATAGTAGAGTCAATATAGTTAGTAATGAAATAGAGAGTAGAGAGTAAGATTATAATAATATATATATATATATATTAATAATATATTATATATATATATATATATTAATAAATATATTAATAATATAATATATATATATATATAAATATTATATAAACTTATATTTAATTAATTATATATATATAATATATATAATATATATTAATTAATATATATTATATTAAATAAATATATAATTATAATTAACTAACCAATTATTGTAATCAATTATATAGCATAATATATAATAATATATAAATAAATATTGATAAAAAAAAAAAATAAATTCATATTCATATTCATATTATTAATAGTATATTGTTTATTAGAATAATAATTACTCTATATAATTAATAACTCATATCTAAATAGCGTTAGTGTTTAGGGATTAATTATAAGCCAAACATAACTAAGGTGAGATTAGACTAATACAATAGTTAGTAACAAGAAAAGAATGATTATCCTGCATCTCAATATAATATTTATATTCATCGCTAATAAGCACTATTTTAACTTATATTAATAATATATTATTATTTAATAAATGGTATAAGTATGATAATTATAATATGACTAAATATTTGAATATATAAAAAATATATTGATAATATATAGTATGCTAAAATTTTATATATAGTTATGTTTAGCAAGTAATTATAACCAGTAGAGCTAATAATAACGGATATTTTGAGAAAACTCATTAAACTTTAGTAGTAAAAAGATTATAATATTTTCTATTATATAATATATTGTATTTTATTTTTGTTTTATTTGGTAGATAGTAAAGATTATGTTAATTGACACTTTCTAAAGCTAAAGTAATATATTATATTATTACTATATTATCTGCCAATTAAAGTAAAAAAAAAAAAAAAAAAAGTAACATTTTCTAAAAATTTACGTGAATTATATATATTAGTCCATCTAATATATACGTTTGATCTACATTATTTTATTATTTTATTTATTATATATAATTAATTTATTTTAATATATATATTATTTTTTTATTAATTATATTTACTAATATGTGTTATATAATATATTAACTCGCATACAATATACTGTTACAACAAGTATTTAACTATGGAACGAGTATTAAGTTGTCATAAACAAGCATTATTATAAAAAAAAAAATATATTATTCACAGATAATTATATAATATGATAATATAATATAAAAACTGAACATTTAAGTAATAAGATTTATTATATTATCTATAACCTATTCTGCTATATACATAACTTAGATGTAATCCATAGTAATCGGATTTATGATGGCTATATAGTACTATGATATCTCGTGAATAAATTATATCAGTGATTGAGTCCGTAAAACGTTCGCTAATGAGGTATCGTAGATAAGCATACTCGCACAAGATTATACAAAAAGCCTGGAGTTAAGGTAATAGTAAAAAGTATTGGATTGTGATTATAGATAACATTATACACTGCTACAAACTCAAACTAATGCTCCATTTACCTTCAAATATCTATAGTTAGAGTTTTCTTTATGCGTTGTTATTTTATAATTCTCTGATATTTCTTGCATTATATATTATACTAATTGCATTTATAATTATAGCTATATATAAAAAGGTTTTTAATGTATAAATGTTATATTATAATAATTAATTATACATTGATTCATTAGTATATCATTGTTTCCACCACCCCTTTTATGTGATATTATAAAATTATACATAAAGGTAGGTGACGTCTAGGATTATAATTTTGCTTTGAACTTTTATGAATTGATAAAGTAATAGAGGATAATGCATAAATACTAAAATTGAATAAATTGACATATATATATATATATATATATATATATTTATATTATATATATATTAATATATATTAATTAATATATATATATTATATATAATATATTATATATATATATATATAATATATATTATATATATAATATATATATTATAATATATATATAATATATATTAATATAATATATATAATATTAATATATATATTATTTTATATATATTATTAAATAATTATTATATATTATATATTATATATATTACATATATTATATATATATATTATATATATATATATATTAATATATTAATATATATATTATATATAGTTATATATTATTAATATTATAATATTATATATATATTATATGATATAT
>JABUQX010093705.1:0-10000 GCA_015478945.1 Trachelipus rathkii | reverse complement strand
AGAAAACTCTTCTCAGACACTCCGAAATCCTTAGTTTTCTGAACTCGTACATTAACTATGTCAATTCTTTATTGTATTTATCAGAAAAAGACTAAAGCACTGGCCCTATTTTTTATTTTTCATTACATTGAATCATACTTAATATATATATATATATATATATATTAAATTATATATATATATATAATATAATATATATATATATATATATATATTATATATATATATTATATATATATATTTATATATATTATTATATTATAATATATATATATTTATGAGAGAGAAGATAGAGAGGGATAGAGAAGAGAGTAGAGAGTAGAGGATATTTATATTAAGAGATATAGATAGATGATGATATTATAGAGATATAGAGAGAGAGAGATAGAGAGAGAGAGAGAGAGGAGGACGAGTAGATAGTTATATAGACGATATTATATTATAGATGAAGAGATAGATAAGAGTAGAGAGATAGAGAGTTATAATGAAAAATTATACTTAGTGTTTAGAAAGATATTTATGAAAAGCTTGATTAGTGCTATAATAATATATACAATTATAGTAATAAATTAAATAAAATAAGTATAATAACCAAGAAATAAAGTTACTTCTAATAAAAATAGGTACATATAGTTTGTATAAGTAAAATGATATTGACTTAAACATATTAAATGAAGTGATAGGTAAAAATATGCTCAAGTGAGGATAATACGGAGTATCTATGCTTATAATACAATAAACAGCCATATTATCAAAAATTATTTGTCCTTTTTATAGGATACTAGAGAGAAATATAGAAATAAAAGTGCATTTTGGTAACTGATTAAGTAATATAAGGTAAAATTTGTGTCTGCTTCTCATCAAAAAATTAATTATTTTATGTAATTTGTGATTTTTTTAATCTTATACAATTTTGATACTGTTGAATTATAATATTTTACGTAATAAATTTTTAATAGCTATATAATTCAGTTTATAACAAATTTTTGGAAACAGTGTATGAATTTTGGTATTTAATTATATTTTAATGTTTCTTTCTTTTTTAATATTATTATAGCATATGAGTGTTATAATTATATCAACAATTTTCAATTAAAAACTGTGTACAGTTAGTGAAGACTTACATCCTATTAAATTATCAAATTGTGAAAGAAATGAATTAAATTTTTCCCTACTCACTTAGTGAGCACATAGTCCTCAGTTTATGGCCAAAGACTTTAGCTAGACGCCACCTAGATTATGATAGCACTCAAAGTATTTTTCTGGAGTAGGAGCTGTGGAAGCAAAGACGATTTTAGTGAGAAGAGTGACCAGAAAAAAGATGCAACGAAAAAAGGAAAGGAAATTGCTTTAGGGATGGTCCATTTTCGGATAAGGGGTGGAGTAAAACCGGTTACATTTCGCTCATTTGGTGATGTAGCTTAGTATTAAATATGCAATAGGAACAGTAAGCATGCATGGACTGAGAACTAGCATGATACACGACCAGAAGGAAGAAAAAATAGGTTTTTTTTTTACTTTAGGGCAGAGTGCTCCAGGGGTTCTTTAAGGACATAGTTAATAAAACGAAGTTCCCTTGAAATCATTCTCATAATAAATGAATCAGAGTTTTCAATTTTCCAAGGCGCAAAGGATAAAGCAAGATAGCTAAAGATGAAGGTAGCAAAGAGCAGGCACAACATCCGAGTGAACTGGGCGCTTGAGGTCACGTTTCCTGACCTGTCGATTTAGAGATCGCTGGATACTTTCAAGAGGTTGTAGGAATGTATGATTGAGGTTACGAGTTAGGTGCTGGTCATGTTATGAGAATTATACATTTTTATTATAGATAAAATAATAGCCCTAGTATCATACTGACATTAAATACTCAGAATACATATATATATTAGAGTATTTATTATTTAAGTTCTTGAAGGATTTATTCTGTTACTATAATGATTTAGCTGGAGTACTCCCCTTATTTCCGTCTTGGGAAACGCACCTTTAAGCTACTCGATAATAATTATCTACCAGTAATTTTATTGCTCTACTTATTTTTTATTTATTATATTAAGAGTTAATACATAAATAACTACTTAATTATTGCATTTATGCTCAATTTTACATTTCACTTATATTAGAATTTTGGGACACTTATATGAAAATTCTAGATAAGTTGAGTTATCACCTCTGTTCTGTATAGAGTAATAATGTAAAACCTATAGGATATTACAATATATGTATATAATATATATATTATTATAATATATTATTATAATTAAATATATATATTATAATATATAAATTATATATATATATACCATATAATATATTATTATATATATTATTATATTATTAAATGGTATTAATATATATATATAATATATATATATATATATATATATATTATTATATATTATAATTATATATTATTATATATTATTAATATATATATATATATTAATATAATATATATATATATATATATAAATATTATTATAATTTTATATTTATATTATATTTATATTAATAATATATATATATATTAGTATCTTTATATAATATAATATATTATATTATATTATTATATATATATATTAATATTATTAATATATATTAATATATATATTAATATTATATATATATATATTAAATATATATATACTATAATATATTAATACTATATATATATATATATAATTTAATTATATTAGTATATATATAATTATAGCTTAACCCTTAATGGACTTCATATTAATTTAACTATTTAGTTTTAATTATAACCCTTCGATTAAACAGCAACTTAATTGTTCTAAATACTTACTCGCAAAACTAAATAATTTCAATTTAATAACCAGATTCAGGAAAAAATCGCATCTCACGCGTCTCTCCTCCTCTAGTTCATACAAAGGCGGTAGTTAATTATAAGATTATATTAATAATGTATATCGATAAGTGAGCTTTGATAAGACGAAAACTGATAAAGGACATATAGTTGTAGTTTGATCATGTATATTGCTATTCAGTCATACAAGTCTATTTCTCAAAGTCAAGCAATAAAGAAATTTAAATAATATTATAAAATAATTGATTATGCATTCCATCATTAACTAATGCTTCATTGGATTAAAATATATTAGCCACAGCACCAATCGACATAAGAATAGGTGCGTGTATTTATAAGGGGCCCCAAGCAGGGCTGGGTACCTAATTGATAAACAATTAATTCAATTCTGAAAAAAAAATTAAAATCTAAATACCAACAATTATCAGATATTATGTAAACTGTGAAATGCCCAAGTGTCAAACATATTCTCATCCATTATTAAAAAAGAAGAAATCTTTGGAGCTGTTTTGGCTTCATACGAATTGCTAGCTTTGACAAACTTGTTACCACTAGTCTGATTTTAAAATTCCAAATCATCTGACTAATGAAAATGAAGATAATAATTAACTTTGTTTTAAAGCGAAAAAAAGTTATCAAAAATAATAATACATGCATGAAAGAAACTAACCAACACAAATTTTTTAAAATCAAAGTGAACGTATAAGAATAGGTATAATACAAAGATCTTCTACTTGAAAACAGAAGATAGAGAAGCGAGGGAAATAGTTCAAACCTTCTCCAAACCCCCAAAATTAAGGCAACCACTAATGAAAAAAGGGAATTCTTCAAGAAACATCTCACCCTCTTTCCCAAAAAAAAAACAGCGAAAGGAACGAAAAATATTCCCATAAATAAGAATTTGTCTTATGGTCAAATGCCCATCACTTTGTTTCTTCTTACATAAAAAAATCAAAGAGAGAAAATAAAACGAAAACTTAAAAAAAAAATTTTATAATTTTAAAATTGGGGTTATCAAATAAATATAGTGCGTAATTAATAGATTTTATAATAATAATAATAATAATAATAATAATAATAATAATAATAATAATAATAATAATAATAATAATAATAATAATAATAATAATAATAATAATAATAATAATAATAATAATAATAATAATAATATTTTTTCTAAAGTTCACACCACACGGGCAAAGCCCTATTCTTAGGTAGGGGAACTCTTAGTAATTGCTACTAGCATTCGGAACTAGGGTTCAACCCGCGCCATGTGCCGATGTGACCTACGATTTGAGCATGGTAGCGCTTAAATAATAATAATAAATTAATAATATATAACATAAAAATAAGAAAATATTAATAAATAATAATAATCAATAAATAAAGTTATTATAATACTAATAACAATAATAATAATAATAATAATAATAATAATAATAATAATAATAATTAACAATAATAATAATAATAATAATGATAATAATTGATAATAAATAATAATAATAATAATAATAATAATAATAATAATAATAATAATAATAATAATAATAATAATAATAATAATAATAATAATAATAATAATAATAATAATAATAATAACAATAAAATCATAAGCAATAATACATAATAATAATATATAATAATAATAATAATAATATAATATATAATAATAATAATATAAAAATAACAATAAATAGTGGTAACACTCAAATAAAATTGTAAATAATAATAATAATAATAATAATCTAATATAATAATAATAATAATAATAATAATAATAATAATAATAATAATAATAATAATAATAATAATAATAATAATAATAATTTTTTAAATATATGTGATTTATTAATAAAAAGTAAGCTTTATTTCAAATGAATCTTTTGTTAAAATACAGCGTTCCCGCTCTCTACAAATTACGAATTGGCAACTCCAAACCTTGTAGGCTGCCGTGGAAGATCAGGTGAATCCTTTTACAAAAAAAAAAAAAAAGAATTATTTTTAATGCATAATAAGAGTCGTAATTATTAATAAATACACCCCAATGTTAGAAATAATTCTTAAAAAAAAAAAAATAGTTGTTTCAAAAGAATTGATTATGGTATAAATTAAAATTACTTTGATATAAATGTTTGTAAAAGAAATTTAAATTTTCCTATAAACGAAGTCAGAAATAATTTCTGGGTTAGTTTTTTTACGCTTTTAAAATATTCTCCGTAAAAAAATAATATTTATTCGAAGTTCCGAAAATCGAATTGATTTCTTTATTTTACATGACAGTAAAGCAGGGGTAAAGGGAAAAGACCGAGCTAAATTTTGCCAAAGGCAATGTTGTAGAAAGGAGAAGATTAACCGGAGTGGTTACCCGTAGATTACAAAAAAAATAAAAAAAAAAAAACTTGCTCAAAAACTTTACTGAATCTAATTTGCTGACCTAGAATAGAGAGGGAAATATGATTTTACAAACAAAGAGTTCTTTTAGCTTTATAAATCTTTTGTTAAAACAACGCTGTTGAGTGATTGTTATCGAAAGGAAAATAAAACTATTTAGAATTGATAAAGAATCTTAAAAAATATATATGAATACAAATATTTTATGCTTTAAATATATCATATTAAAAGAAATTTCCATTTGTTTTTGGTGAAGATGGAGCAGTAAATATATTGGTTTCTTTGTTCTGATGCCGCAAATTATTGTTTGAATGAAAATATAACATCGAGCCTAAAAGAAATTCCCGCCAAAGAGATGAGATGATAAAGCCAGAGCCAGAGAGGTTATCTGCCGCTTAAAAAATCGCTCAAATGTATTTGTTGGAATAAAAGTTGTTAAATTAGGAGACAGAAAAAATTCATTTCTTGTTCTATTTGAGACATTTCCTTCTTGAGAGTTGTAAGTGTTGTATTTATTCTTGTCCTTATTTTCTGAATATGACTTAATATTTCAGATTTTGAATTTTTTGATCTCTTGTGGTCATCAATTAAACTAAGGATCAAATAATTTACTGGGATTTGGAGCTTAGCGCTAAGAATCTTTAGTCTCCGAGGGTCAAAATTTATGTAACTTCCTAAGGCCTTTACTATTATATACGCTTGTAAACAATGGTATTGTTAAACTTATCTATCTATTACATATTAATTTTAAACATGCAAAAAAACGTTCCAAATTTGTGTCCATTTGTGGAATGGACTTTACGACCAAAAAACTGAGCACCAACCGCCAATGCGAGGGCGTTAGCCCCGCCTCAATAGACAAGCCCATGCCCATGCCAATGCCAGTGCCCATGCCCAAATGCCCATGGCCCATGGCCCATGCCCATGCCATGCCATGCCCATTGCCCATGCCCCATGCCCATCCCCATGCCCATGCCCATGCCCATGCCCATGCCCATGCCCATGCCCTTGCCCATGTTAAATGCAATGCCAATGAAAAAGAATAGCAAAAAGGAAGATTTATATTTTTTTTGTAGAAGGGTCTTTACGACCAAAAAACTGAACAACACCGCCAATGCGAGGGCGTTAGCCCTCGCTCAATAGACAAGCCTTGCTCCGTTAGGAGCAAGACAAACGCTTGTTTAAAATTAAAAAAGAACCAATAAGAAACATGAATTTTAGCTTCCCTCTTTTAGCCCCAATCTGGTTAAATTTTAAGAAATGAATTTAAGGTGAGCCGAGCCCCCCGTACACCCCCGACCAGAGAGTGCTTGTGAAATAATCTTTAATATAATAAACAGTATTTTATAAGTTAAAAATCAAAAAAAATAAACATCATGGTTTCTTAAAGTTAACCATAAAATATTTTAAAGATATAAGGAAAACGTGCGGGTATTAAAAGGGGCCCCAAGCAGGGCCTGGTACTTACTTGATAAATAATTATAATTAATTCTACTGTGAAAAATAAAATTATAAAATCTAAATACCATAAAATAAAATACCATAAAATTTTTAAATTCTTTCTTCTCAAATGCTAAAATGCATGGAATAGCAACACAAAAGCTCTCTGCGTGCGAATGTAGATTGTAGTTTTCCCCCTCGTGAGAGCGAGGGTTTGAATCTTGGTGCGAATACCTGAACGGACACAAAAATTCCGGTTTATATGGAAATTTAGTTAATGTGTAATTACTTTGCGTGAACTCGTCCTAGTCTTAAAGGTGTTAATTTTGTCTATCTGAGGCAGAGTAAATGCCCTTTGTTGATGAGTCTTTCTCCAAATAAAAAAGTAGGTAAAATGAAGTGACCCTTAGCAAACCTATGCCCTTCCTTGATACCTGCAATGTGTCTCGTAATAAAAATGCGTAGTTAAACTATAAGGATAAGGACAACATGTGTATGTAACTGGGAATCCTAAAAATTTATGCTAGAGCTAAAGTTTATCGACTAATTAGAAATTTAAAGCCTTTCGTTTGCATATTTTTTTAACAATTAATTAAACAAACAAAATTTAAATAAGTTTAATTAAAAATTATCCAATTAACTTTGTATTAGATTACATGATAGATACCGTTTGTTTTTCTTAAAAATCTCTGCAAGAGCGTTGCAATATCCTTGCTCATTACTTTTATTAAATAAAGGAGAGAGAGAAAATACAAAGAGAAAGTGAGTATATATGAGAGAGCAAAGAAGAGAGAGAGAGAGAGAGAGGAGAGAGAAAGAGGAGAGAGAAGAGAGAGAGAGAGAGAGAGAGAGAGAGAGAGAGAATATTACAAAAGGAAAAAAGAATTTAATAATGAAACCTTTAAAAACGACCATTTGGAACGAATGAAAAGTTCAAAATAGCTAATTAAATTTGTACTTTTTACATCTCGAATCCAATCCTCATAATTTCAAAACATTTGATTTATATTTTTTGGTCTGAATAATTGATAATTTCAAGCGTCAAAATTGACAACTTAAATCTATAAAGTTTATATTTTATGTAACATAAATCTCTTGAAGAAGTTCTAATATATATATATATATATATATATATATATTATCATATAGATATTATATATTATATATAAAAAATATATATTTATATATATATATATATTATAAATAATATAGGTATTCAATACCTGTTATGACGAACTGGAGGTCCGGGAAATCAAAAAAAATATTTTCGCAGGTAGCCTCTTATGATACATAAATAGAGGTTCAGGGTCGAAATGAATTTTGGCGCCAGTGTTTTAGGTGAAATTAGTTAGTTTACGTTAGGTTAGGTAGCGTTAGGTTAAGATTCTTGCATCTAGAAAAAAAAATTCATTTTGCCTATAGAATATCTATTTATGTATCATAGAGGCTACCTGCGAAAAAAAATTTTGGAATACCCTTTTACTAATGTTTACTAACTTATTTAAAACACTACTTATGCACATCAGCTAAAAAATACAGCAATATTTGAAAAAAGGTTACATATCTTACTTTTATTTCATTTAAAAAATATGGCTAATAATATTCATAACGTATATAAAAAGGTTTAGCTGCCATTAAAATATCATTTTCTTTTACGTTTGACCGCTCAACACCTTATTTTCAATACATTTTATTCAATTAAGAATGTCGCGCAACAAACTAGATCCAAAAACAAGCAATAAAAATTTTTTTATTTGCTTTAAATAGTTTTCATTTCGCCCCTAAAAATGTTTAATTTTATTTAAACTTTCGTTTGATATACAGTAATTACATTTACTAATTTACAGTATTAGCGTATGGGCGTTAAGTTAATTTTACATATATATATATATTATATTATATATATATATATAGAATATATATATATATATTATATATATATAGTTGTATTTATATATCTTATATATATATATATATATATATATATATATATATATATATATATATATATATAATTTATATATATATATATATATATATATATATATATTATATATATATATATATATATATATATTCCTCTGGATTCATCTTTCGTCATCGTTCTTTCATCTTCTCTTATTTATTCTATATTTTTGTCCTTTTTTCTTCTGGGCTGCATTTCTTGGAGGTATTAAGGTCACCCGTAGGTATTTGAAATTATCAAATTCGCGTTCTACTGGCTCGTAAACATATACATGTCAATTTTGTGTTGTTAAAGCGAAGTTTGCTAAACTTATACCGCATCTATATCTGCCCCCTGCCCCCGTGCCCCTGCCTGCCCCTGCCCCTGCCCTGCCCCTGATTCCGGCCCCTGCCCCTGTTCCGGGCCCAGGAATTGGCCCCGGCGTATTGTTCCGCATCATGATCCTTCTCTGTCTCTGACTTGTTCTATTGCTTTCTTCATCTTTCCTCCATCTTACTCTATTATGCATTCCATGCGTTTGTCCTTTTTTCTTTTTTTTCCTTTTGCCCTGCTCCGCTCCGGCTCCGGCTCCGTCCTCTTCTCTAAGCCACATTCGCCTCATATGTTGGCCAATTATTTTTCGTCTACCTACGGCCATTTCCAATTTTAGGGGCTCAGCACCCGCCTTGGAGGAGCGTGATGGAATAAAACCACGGTTCCGGGAAGCTGACACACCCAGCTATTAGGGTAACCAGTTTGATGGAGACAAGATGTCTCTAACACCCCTAAAACGAGGGGGAAATAAAAAAGGGCGGGGTTTAGTGCCGCCATAGAAATACTGCTCTCTGATTGGTAGCCTACCTTTTGTTTATATATATATTATTAGCTATATATAAATATATATATATATTATAATATATATATATATATATATATATACTATATATATATATAATATATAATATATATATATATTTATATAATATTATATATATATTGAATATATATATATATATATTATATACTAATATATTTATATTATATATATATATATATATATATATATAATATATATATATATATATATATATATTTATATATTATATATAATAATATATATATATATATATATATATATATATTATATATATATATATATATACTATATATATATATATATATATATATTTTATAATATATATAATGTATATATAATCATTATCATCATCATCATCACACATCATCATTCATCATCATCATCATAATCATCATCATCATCTTCCTCCTTTCCAAATTGGGTCAGTACGCAGCATACACCGGACAGGAAGGGAGCAGAGACGTAAACAGAAGTCAAAAAATCTCAGCTTTACGGTTCCCTGTATATCTCTCTCTTTTTT
>JABUQX010093703.1:25000-27500 GCA_015478945.1 Trachelipus rathkii | reverse complement strand
AGTATATATATATATATATATATCCCAATAGTAAAAAATATAATTTCACCCCTTCAACGTCTACACTAATGTTTAACTAACTTTAAATCACTACTTATGGACACATCTGTTAAAAAATACAATAATATTTGATAAACAATTATATATAATATTTTTATTTTATTTTCATAACGTATATAAAAAGTTTAGTTCCCCATACCATATTTTCTTAAAACATTGAAAAGACAATATTGGGGGAATGGAATGGGGATGTCGCTCAAATTTAGGGGAAGGAGGCAGATTCAAGGGTGCAAGGCGCTCGACTCCTCCCATTCCCCCAATTTATGACCGTATAACGTATATATATATATATATACTATTATACTATATAATATATATATATATATATATATATATATATATATATATATATATATATTATATATATATATATATATATATATATATATATATATATATATATCAGTGGCAGCTCGTGGTCAAAATTCTTGAGTAGGCAAATAATATATATATATATATATATGATATATATATATCATATATATACACCCACCAAATATATATATATATATAATATATATATATATATATATATATTATATATATATAATATTATATATATATAATATATATATATATATATAATACTATATACTATATCTATATTATTAATATATATATCTATATATATATATATATATATATATATTAATATATATATATATATATATTATTATATACTATTATATATATATATATATTATATATATATATATATATATTATTATATATATATATAATATATTTATATATTTATATATATAATACTATATATATATATTATATATATATATATAATATATATATGATATATATATATATATATATATATCTATATATATATATATCTATATATACTAATATATATTATATATCTAATATTATATATAATATATATATATATATATATATATAGTTGACTAAATTAGCTTTAAACTTCTCAATTTTCATATTTTTGATAAATAGCTAAAAAATCTTAGGATGAACACAATTTGAATGTTAGCTTTAATAAATTAGTACTTGAGCGAACAAATTTTATAAATTAATAAATAAAATATTGAACGAAAACACAAACACTAGCTTTCGCCGAATATATACGGCCTCTTCAGGTGAAGTTTTGACTGACTGTGAGCGAGTCTCTAATTGATGCATTTGGTGCTGAGTATTTTTTTTTTTTTTTTTTTTTTTTTTTTTTTTTTTTATTTTTCTTATAGTATTTTGTGTTTTTCATTATTGTATTCTGTAAATTATCTATGTACATTTCACCCTGAATTTTGTTGAAGTTGTTCCTATTTTTTATACAAAAAGATTCGGTCATTTTGCGTTTTTTGTTGTCTGATGCGTAGATGATAGGTTCCATTCCATCTATATTGATTTTGTGGTTTTGATTTCTTCTATGGTGGGTTAGAGCTGAATTCTGTTTATCGGTTACCAGATCATCCTTGTGTTGGTCTCTTCTTCTTATGAAATCAATCGTCTCTCCTATGTAAATATCTGTACAGTGTTACATGGGAATCTTGTGATGCATTGTGTTTTTCGTGTTTTTTAAATTTATTTGTTTTCATAACTTTTTTTGAGGTAGGTGTGTTAGATGGAGTTAAGAATTAATTTTTTGGTAAAAGTTTTTTTTATATATGGGATTACTGGATAGGGGGATGGTATATATAATATATATATAATATATATATATATATATATATAGTGTTTAATAATATGATATATTATAGAATATATATAAAATATATATAATTATATTATATATATAATATATATATATATATTATATATATATATATATATAATATAAAAACTTTTACCAAAAACTTAATCTTAACTCCATCTAACACCCTACCTCTAAAATAAGTTGAACCAAAATAAATTTAAAAAACTACGAAAAATCACATCTCAATGCATCTACAAGATTCCATGTAACAACTGTACAGATATTTACATAGGAGAGACGATTGATTTCATAAGAAGAAGAGACCAACACAAGGATGATCTGGTAACCGATAAACAGAATTCAGCTCTAACCCACCATAGAAGAAATCAAAACCACAAAATCAATATAGATGGAATGGAACCTATCATCTACGCATCAGACAACAAAAAACGCAAAATGACCGAATCTTTTTGTATAAAAAATAGGAACAACTTCAACAAAATTCAGGGTGAAATGTACATAGATAATTTACAGAATACAATAATGAAAAACACAAAATACTATAAGAAGATTTCAGAAAAAATAACAACCTCCTAAAAAAAAAGAAAAAATACTCAGCACCAAATGCATCAATTAGAGACTCGCTCACAGTCAGTCAAAACTTCACCTGAAGAGGCCGTATATATTCGGCGAAAGCTAGTGTTGTGTTTTGTTCAATAATTTTATTTATAATTTATAAAATTTGTTTGCTCAATGTACTAATTTATTAAAGCTAAC